>JAJEKV010000012.1:20788261-20914616 GCA_021234155.1 Isoetes taiwanensis | reverse complement strand
TTGGTACTTCGTTCAGTTACACGTATTGCTCTTACAGGTTACCAATTTTTAAAAGCGGCTTGTTTTGCTGATCTTAAATGGCCGACTCACCCACAGGAGATTCGGTGAAGTTCGGTGCCTCAAGCTAGACTCTTCGACTGACTGGCGATGCGACCAATGGTAACCAGACGCACAACTACGGGCACGCATTCCTAAAGGGAGTTGTTGAGAGACCTCCGCCCAAAGCGGGATTA
This sequence comes from Isoetes taiwanensis, assembly GCA_021234155.1. Lineage (NCBI taxonomy): Eukaryota > Viridiplantae > Streptophyta > Lycopodiopsida > Isoetales > Isoetaceae > Isoetes > Isoetes taiwanensis. The sequence continues at coordinate 20,914,383 of JAJEKV010000012.1, read as the reverse complement.
TGCTGTTTGGAGTAAGACGTTGGTAGCCACGCAATTTATCATGGAAGGGAGACATTCTAGAAGACTCTGGCTTTATGCTGTTGTGAAATTCCACAAGTAAATATAATCAGCCCACATTGTATTTGTTGCCATACATGGCTTCTTAGCATATCTTACGATATCTGATTGACCACGTTGGGCGATACATGCATGCGGGGATGGTGGTACATTACTCATAGCAAGCTTGAAGTGCGGATGGTGGCGAAGAAATCCCTTCGAATCTATGACAAACTTGGATCCCAGCCGGGGACACCATTCTCGGCATCCCGGAGTACAGCGAAAATTTCCTTTGCAAAGTGAAGGCGGTGTCCCGAAGGCCCGATTAATGATGATGCAGCAAAGTGAGTGAAACCATCTTTGATAATTTGTAGGCCTGACCATTGGAAAGGGCATCATACCCATACAGTCGTGGAAGCCTAATGAAATCCATGGTTATGACTTCCCACTTAGTTGGGCACATCAAGGTTGCAGCTCCCGGAGACTCTTAATTTATCTCTTGCTTGGTTTTCGATAGGCACGACTAGCGTTTGATGTGCCACAACCCAGTATCCTTCTTCTTAGAGCCAAAAATGGCCCAGGTAGTTAAAGTAAGTTTTCATAAAACGCGTAATCTGCTAGAGCATTTATTGTGTCATGGAGAATCCGACTTTTCGCACCCACGAAGTCGGTAGACACACAACTTATCTTTCATAATATATCGTTGCCTCTAACGCTTATATGGGCAGATGCCTCGCGTTTCTGTCGGTCGCGGGCTTCTCTGCCAAACTTTTAAAATAATACGAGAATTGTTCGGATGCGGTAAAGTGCGATTTCTATGTCTGCTTCCCAAACTGGTGATTGTGGAAATAGCATTACAATGGGTGGGTTATGAAGGAGGATGGCGTGACCGTATCCGCCATTGTGCTCACGGCTTGCCTGAAATCACCAGTCCTTATTCCTCGAGAATTCTATCCATCTTATTTGTGAGATTGATTTAATTTTGGGTGGATAGATAGCGAGGAACTCTACGATCATTATCCAGCTGGAAATCTTTTACCACCGAGGCGGTATATCCATCTTGAACCCATTACAGCCGCCTGCTACGATCATGGTGGGATATGGCTGCTCGCATCGTTCATCTTCTTTTGAATGCATTAAGCAACAACTCTCCCCTCCTCGTTAAGACACCACTTAGGTAGCTTGCTATCTTTTCGCATGGGGTGGCTCTGCGATTTATCTTTTCGGATCCGGGCAAGGTAAGGACTGAAGATGCGGATGTTAAAACATCCTTGAGTTTAAAGCCGACTTGGACTTTTGTTTCCAATGTTCCATCCAATCCTTTACTTTCTCATGCCTTGTGAGATTAGTAGAGTCTTTGGCAATTGTTGCAAAATCCTTGACAAATTTCGATAATATCCTCGCGAGTCCCAAAGAAACCCGGACCTCAAACATTAGCTGGAATGGGCCAATCCTTTCTTGCTTCTATCTTAGCCGGTCTGTAGCAATTCCTTCTCGAGATAATATGCCCCAAATAGTCTACCCTGAGTGGCGAACTTGCATTTAGAGAACTTGGCAAAAGTCGATACTTTAGCTTTTGCAAAGCTAATCGAAGATGTTGTTCATGTTGCTGCAAGGTTTTACTATAGATGAGAATGTCATCAAAGAAAATGACAACAAAGTCATCCAAGTATTGGCCAAGATGTCATTCATCAACCGCATAAACGCTACGTGAGGCGTTGGTCAATCCAAAGGCATGATGATGAATTCAGAATGCCCATATCTGGTGCAAAAGCAGACTTATGGATGTCCTCTTCCTTAATCCTTATCGGTGGTACCCGGAGCGAAAATCAATCTTTTTTTGAGAAATATTTGCTCCTTGTAACCGGTCCATAAGATCATCCGCCTCCTAGGCAAAGCATAGCGATTCTTGATGGTATGCTTTATTGAGTTGCCTATAATCAATACACATCCTTAAGGAGCCATCTTTCTTCTTGACAAAAGAATAGGAGCACCAAAGGGTGAAACACTTGGGCGAATAAACCCCACATTCGGTAACTCTTGTAGTCGTTTCTTAAGCTCTGCTAACTCGGGAGGACTCATTCGATGCGGGGTTTGCTGGTAGGCTTAGTACCGGTTCAAGAGTTATCTCACATTCCACCCCTCTAAAAGGAGGAAGCTTGTGGATCTCATCCGGAAAAGATCGCTAAATTCTCGAAGAAGGGTAGCAATATCCGATGGTAAAGCGTGGACATTACTAGCTGTTTTTTGAGTCCGGACTAATGAAACAAGTTTAATGAGGCAAAAGAAGTTCACTCCCCGCATAGCTTTTCCTAGGCCTTTCGACATTGACTGCATGGTGTAATGAATCACCTTTATCGTCACCCGTGCTCCATTAGCGGCGTTGAAGGTGACCTCCCGCTTCGCGGTCTATGTGGGCCCCGGGCCGACGCTTAAAAACTCCATTCCCACAATAAGATCATATTTGCCAATGTCCATTAACTTCGGCACCCAAGGCAAGCGGTGCACCCGCTAACCGCATTTTAAGGTTAATCTGGTGACCATGGTGTTAATGCGATCTTACCGGGCTAGCTAATGTGGATGGCTTAGGCCTGAGGTTTTCAACGTTTCCACCAAGCGTGCACAGGCCATTCTAGGAGAAGCAAAAATTATGTGTACTACCCGTGTCCATCAAAATTATGAAGGGCTTACTGCCTACTTGGCCTATTGTAGAAATAACAGAGAGTGACTTTTCAGCGTTACTTTGTTTCTATAGCGGCAAGAATATAGAGACCATGAATGTACTTCGGGAGCCTCGTCTTCGCGCAGGTTGGACTCCAAATCTTCCCAATCCGGCCGGCCGTGGCGGGAGCAGCGTCTAGCGTTGGACGAGCAGTGCATGAAGTGTCCAGGCCTCATGCACAGAGCATGCCTTATCCCCGGCGAGCTGTTCTCCGCCTCTTTAGGAATGGACTAAGAGGCCCCGAGATTTCCTTACCCAAAGATTGTTACCTTATCTGGCGTGCTAAAAGCAACTTTTCTTCTCCTGGCGGCCATAGGAATTGTCTTGAGGGGCCCCGGACTTGTGAGCAGGGGTTTGTAAGGTGTGGTGGGCGGCGTGTTTGCCGAGTAAGGAGCAGGTGTGATCTTGCTCCTTAGGCGTATCTTCCTCAAGGCTTAATGCCTTGGCCACCCTGCACTCTTGACTTTGGGTCGATAGCCTTGACCATTAAGCTTAATAGATGGGGCCAACCCTTCAATGTAGCCCTCTCATGCTCTTTTCTCATTCATTTTGCACATACAACCTCAAACGCGATGAATTGCCGATTAGGCCTGCCGCGGACATGCCCTTCTGTTCCAACACGTAGAAAACCCAATCATGGCATTTGTGCGACGCCGCACGAATGCGATTTAAAAGCCTTAGCAAACTTCACGAACTTGCATACGCTCCTATCGGTGTTTTAGCTCTGGTAACCCTTCCACCAAATGGGCAGCTCGTGGGTTAAATGGTGGCGACCTTCCTCAGATCCCTTCTCCTCATCATTCCATAGGACTTCCCAGAACTCCTTCATTTTAGTCCAACCAAGATTCCGCATTCAAGCCTCCTCCTGGTTTCCCATCAAAGCCCAGCCAACTTCCTGTTCTTCCATATACTAGTGATAGGCTATCAACCCTTTTTCGGTATTCCTTATCCTTCGCCTTGAATGGTCATCGCCCGATAGCGAAACCCGAAGAACCCGGAAGGTTGAATGTGAGGAAGCGCCAAGCTATCCTTAGAGGAACTTCGATGGCGCTTAGCATGAGTCCTCCCTGCACGCAGTGCAGGGGGCTAGCTCTGGGAGGAGATGGCTGTTGTGCGAGTGGACTCAATGGTCGCTGAGGTAATTCGGTCCGTCCTCCCTCGGTGTGTGGCGGTGGATTGGTATGCAACACAAAAGCCTGTAACTTCATGAAGGCCTTTTCATTAACATCAATTCCCTCGTTGGGGGTGAGCCCTCGGGCGTTGGAGGGTGTTTGCCAAGCGTTACGTTACACCGTCTATAGGAGTCATTCATGAATATATAAGCATTTACATTAATGTGCAATCCCTTTTAAGTTAATTGAACAAAAGTATATACAAAACGTAAGACAATATTTGTATTTCATTCAAGTTGATTATAACAACTAGTTGATTGATACATGGATTGAGACAAAAGTAGGTATGATACAATGGGAACTTTTAAAGTTCTAATCGGCACACATTAACCACAAATAACGAAAAAACATAACGGAAGAGACCAAGCTTAGGGGTTGGCCGAGGGCACGGGATCGTGGCGGTACTCTCCCCGCATGTTCCTGGACGAGTTTATAGCGTGCTCCGTGCTTGGACAATGATTGCTTGGTACTCCCATGTTGGGCTGATAATCGAAAGGTTAAAGAGCCTTCGCGCCATAAAAAGAGTTGCCAAAGATGGTCACATGCCCTCGAAGGCTTCGCGGCTGGTCATATTCCAATAGTCCTGTGTACGACATAATGGGTCATCTTCGGATCCTCGAAAGCTCGATCCTCGAGGATGTTAACTATCTCTAGCCCTTTGTGGTCATAGAGTTCCCCCGGTGGCGTGGTTCGGTTTCATAGCCTTCCTCCCACTCGGATATTCACCATATCTCCCTGCCATAGTCCCGGGTCTCAAGCGGCCGTGATCGCCTCTCCTAACCATGTCGGTGATTCTTTCCTCATACTCCCAAATGGTTTCCTCAACATAGTTGAAGTGAATAGAGAACATTTTGTAATTCCACTATACCCTAAACTTTAATGCTTTGGAAGAGGATGTCATAAAAAAACAATTTAGTTATACTCATCAAGAAAACTTTGTATTTAATAAGTAGATAAGGTACACATTTTTCAATATGGTTTAAAACAATTGCCAATCCAAAATCTCATAAATACATGTGTATATATATAACACCCTTAGTTCGGGAACTAGGGCCCCGCCTCTTTATCCTTAGCCCCAGGAGGTGGGGAGGCTGGTTTGTCCGCAGCCAGAGCTACCCCTGGGTCCACTATGGCCGCCCATAGCAGATGCAACCTCCGTGGATAGGCAACGGCCAATGGGCCGCCGTGGAGGAGCTTCATGCCCATCCAAGGCGCCAATATCCTGCCCAAGGCCGTAAGGGGCAAGATCCCGTCGACGAGGTACATACGTGAACGTGCGATAGGGAAGCTTTGTGGCGGCGAGTGTAGAAAGTGCACCTGAGGGCCCACCATGAAGCTTCGACCTCGGTTCTAAGTCCCTATGAAGAGAACCCCGCCTGTGATTTGAAGGCCGACAAAAAGAAAACCGTGAGGTGGTTACCGAGCACCTTCCCCTTCGGAGTTTCGGTCTGCGACCACTTCCTTATCCAAGTCCATGGGGACTTCTTCCTCCCCTTGAGCTCCCCGCTGTTCCTCCTTCTTATGCCAGGGGGTTATGATATAAATCTTCACCCTCATCATCAGCATCGAGGGAACCTCAACCATATTGATGTTTGGGACGTGAGGTCCCATAGCGAAGGCATCCGAATGCAAAGGCGAAGCTGGTTCCCGCATCACAAAGTCCTTAAGACGTAATAGAGTCTCCGCCGCTCTCTAGGGTCTCCCTCGAACTGCGGCCCGGTGGTGCACCTCCCGAGGAAGCTTCGGTAGAAGTGAAGTCGATGAAATCATCCATACAATACTCCGCAAGCTCATAAAGTACATGGTCTTTGGCGCTTGCGTCTAAATCCGCCACTACATTGATACGCCCGATAATATCATCCAAGAGAAGGTATTCCTGCCTGGTGATAAATAACGGAAGGCCGTCCCCAACCCCGACAAGCCTATAGATTGGTCACGGGCGGTGGTAGCTCCTCGCTAGCTCTTTCCAACGCAAAGTCGCCCATTCCTATATGCTTCGTCATCCCCCCTGAGGATTCCGGCAGCTTGCCCTTCTGCGCCGCAAAGGTTTCATCCTCAACGTATTGGTCCATGAGGATGGCTAGAGCGAAAGTAGCTTCCGTATATCGCTGCCCCTCGAGGCTGGACCACCCAGGTGGGTGTTTACCCCATCGGAGTTTCCCCTTCAAGACGCCATAGGCATGTGTGTCCCCGCCTAGCATCCACTTAACTATCTCCCCGCTCCAAATACAAGTGGGGGAGGATCCCTAGAGGAATACACAGGGAAGCATTTCCTCCATGTAAAAGTCAAGGAATCCGGCATAGTCCTGGATGCCCATTTTATGTTGGCAAGGAGGTCTATGCGTTGGCATAGCAAAGGTCACAGCAGGGTCGAAGGGAACCCTTGGGGATCCCATTTCTCTCCATCAAGGTACCAGCGGCAGAAGGTTTGGCAGCCATGGCTAGAAGAAGGAGGAGAGAGAAAAGAAGCGTTTAAAATAACCCTACAATTCTTTTAAACCCTCTTAATAAAAGTTTCCACGTCAGCATTTTATTTTAAATTTAACATGGAAAAACATTAAACTTTTTAATTCAAAAATAAAAGCTTTTTATTAATTATCACAAAAAAATAGGTACAATTGCGATCCCCGCAAGTAGGCTGGTTTGCTCCCCGTGATCCCACGGCCAGGGCCAAATCCTTAGGCATTATGGTGACCCTCTTTCGCGTGGATAGCGCAAAGGTTGGCATCACCAAAAAGTGCTACCAAGTAGGCTTCAGCAGCCTCTTGGGCGCCAAAATTGCAAAAGGTCTGGAAGCGAGATCGGTCTTAAATTAAGTTGTCGCGATTTCCCCGCACCAGCCTCCGGAAAAGGCAGCTTCGATCCCGGAAGGTCCGTGGACTTCTATGAAATTTCGGAATCTCCCGCAATGCCACGGTACCGGTCGAACCGATGAGGCTTCCGGCGTGGCGGTGGCCCCGACGATGTTGGCACCGTTTAGCCCGGAAGAACCGTACGAGTTATCCACTTCTCTGGCCTCAGGTGGAAGCGGTCTTCTTCCCAAAAGCCCCGAGCGGCCTTTAACTTATCCTTGTATTGATCCGGCCTTATAGGGCAACTCCCTCCTTCGAGCTTAACGGTCTGATATCGTCGGTTTTGGTTCGAGCCACTCCCAGTGCACCTCCTCCTGGTCCCACCGATCTTGTCGGTCTACGCTCCTCCACTCCAACTTCTCGCGCTCTTCCCGAGCTCTCCTTAGGTCTTCTTGGATCTGAGCAAAAAGAAGTTGGGCTGCACGGGCGGCGTTAAGTTCAGCGTGGTACCTTTGTGGCGCGAGACCCATATCTATCCTCAATAGTGGTCGGATAGTCTATGCTAATGTCGGGGATCTCCCCGGACAAAGCTGTTGGAACCCTCATGCCGTGGTATGGGGAACCTCAATAACTCGCTTATCGATGACGGCAAAAACGTCTCCAGAACTCCCAGTACTCCCTACCCCTTTGTGTCGTGGGCCGCATCAATTCCGGTGGTCGTCTTCCCCACGGCAAAACCCTGCATCCGGGCTCGCCTCCGCCACGACATCTTCCTCCCTCCTCAGATGGCCTTCCGCTCGGAGGATAAAATTTGATGAGCATCATCACCATGTCAGTTGCTCAACAAGGGTATATGGGAGCCGCGTGGGTTCAGCTTTCTGATGAGGAATGGCTCGAAAGTGATAGACAGGATATGGAATCCTATCGTTGTTCTCAAACCTATTGACCAACTCATCCAACAAGATGTCGATGAGGGTCTGGGTCGTGCCATGTGCTTAGCAATCATGGCGTGCAGATCTCCACGATGCTCATGGTGGTTGGATCCGAGCGCTCTTGGTGATGGCCATAGGGAATAGTGAGGCGCCGGGCAAATGAAGAGGATGGCAAAGGGGGCGCCGAGATGCACAAGGCACAAGGGCGAGGATCAAGGTCCGGCCTGGCGATATGGAGGGGCGGCTCAAAGCGGTTGGAGGCGAAGAAGCAAAAGCAAATGACGTAAAATGGTTTGCTAAACGGCCAATTAACTTTTAAAATTTCAATTTTTTTTTTTTTTTTTATTAACTTCAAAATTTTATTATTAAAAAAATTATACTGGCGAAATACGCTCCAACATACGGGCCGGCGCCGATGGCATTATATCGGGAGTCTCGCCGCCGGGTGTCGCCGGAATGCAAGCTACCGAAGTTGACTGGGCGGTCCGCGGCTGACTGAAATCCGATCGGCGGCGCCGACAAAGCATTTAACTTGACCGCAAAGACAAAAGCAAGCGGGGCTCAATTCGCTTTTGGGCCTGCCCTGACTATTTTTCGCCTCGGAGTTGATCGCTTTAGGTAATTCGAAAAGCCCAATCCAATGGAGCCATCATCTTTGTCATTTGAGCTACCTTAATCGCACCGCTAGGCCTCCAATCTTGGCCCCTCCACTTCAAAGCTACAATTTCTTAACTTAACCTAACACCAAACCAAACAACAAAGAGAACTAACGACACATTGATTCTTAGCCTCCTCCTAACTACCGCATACGAAGTTAGTGTTTGGGCTGTCTATGATTTCAACAACCTAAATCACTCCGATACCACTGCGGACGCCCTAATATATATAATAATATCTGACCCACGACGTATACATACGGGACTTTTCCCTCCCATGGCGATCATCTCACCATGAGCATGGCCCCTCCGCCTATTTCTCGGGCCATCTATGAAATGAGGCCCCAAGAAGGACACGGGGTCATTCGCCCACGCTTCAATGGGACTCCTACGTCATGAAGCGTGAATACAAGGGTTAGCACACAAAGACGAATATACATAAATAACCACCACGAAGGGTGGCGATCCATCCAATATACCAACGGCATAGAATATGCATCTAATCCTAAGAAAACACCCAAACCCCGTGTTCTACCCCGCTCGACTTCCATGAGGATCGATCACTACCGGGCCTCAAGAGATCAGCAGACCGAAGTCTTGGCATGGCGCTGGCTGGCGAGAACATTGGCTAGGGTTGTCCACTCCATCCGCCCCTCCCCGCGTGCACACTTTGCGATGGGTCAATTCACGCCATGGCTTTGCTATAGCCTTCCCGAGACGCAAAACTTCAGTGGCATCACCCTCTGAGCCTACCTGTGTTCATGACCGTCCGGATGAGGCGTGCTCTGGGAAGCGTCCCCTTCCAAATCACGCGGGTTCCATGGGTGAGCTAGAGAATACGTGCGCGCATCGCAAATACCCCGCGATCCCCGCATTCGGACTTTACTCACCCCTAAATCTACTCAAAGTGCAAGGTGCTCCATACGGATCACACCTCTACACCTGTGGAGTGTCGTGACCCATACCCTACCCTCTACGTGGACCAGCCATCGCCTAGCCCATCAGAGGGAGTCTCGTGAGCCTTTGTATGCTCGCAAGACCCCACCCCTCATGTCACCACTGTGTTCTTGTCCGGTGCTAAGCTGCACCATAGCATCTAGGGACCCGGTGGGTTCTTGTGCCTGGCAATTAACTAATGGGACTTTACAGAGCTATCTAGGAGCATACTACCGCATTACGGTTGAGAGGCCTCTACCCCCATAATCCCCCGATTTGAGTCAGATCAAACAAAAGAATTAACAATCCATCCTTTCGAGTAAGAACCAAAATTGAATATAAAGAGAACTTGTTTGTACAATCAAGGGTTAGTCTCTATGATTGAATTACAAAGAGAACGTAGAAAGAGCCGGACACGACCAAGTGTTAACTAGAATTCACATAGCCACCTACCCCAATTGGGCTGGACTCATTCCCATGGGCCTCCATCTCCGGCTGGTTGAAGATTCAAATTTGTGGCTTCACAGGGGACGACCGGGTATGGTGGTTCTCTGCAGGTGGTTGATGGCGCTCGGCTCCCGGCCTTCCTTTGGTCGATCTTCGGGGAGTCAATCCCGTGGATAGGGGTCAAGTTGGCATCCAAACTTGGCAAACCCCATGCTGCCTAATCGATTGGGCAGGTGGCGCCTTCCCAATTGGTAATTATCCCAATTTCCTAGGTTATAGGTTATTATTATTAATGTGTTAAATTAGCATAGCTAATTTAATCCTTTGTAAGGTAACCCCTAGGTTGCAATTAAGTTCCCATACCCCCCATGGTAGCGCATCTTTAGGGAGTGACGTGCTTGTATTTGTATGCGTCCCGTATAGTAGACCAGAAATAAATACGGAACGTCACACATAACTATGACATTTTGAGGTAACTATATTTGTTTCTAAATTGTTTATGGTTCTATGATTCTGAGGTTTCGATTCATCTATCAGCTATGCCGCATCTAGCTTGAAACCGCATGCAACGATAACTCAAGCCGGATATTACTATCGATTGATTTGATGCATTTGCCCGGTTGAGAAGCGAGAAGGGAGACCATTTTCTGCTTGATGCTTCTAACTTCCAAGATATTCGGTGCAAGACCGAAAGATTGTAGAACAAGCAAAAGAGTCTTCTCAAGCAATCTTCTTAGACCTTTTTGTGCTTCATGTTTACGGTTTATTAGGCCTCGCAGTTTCATTTAGAGATAGATTCAAGCTCCGAGTTGTAGGTTAGGGTTCGTGATTTGTTTGTTTTAAAGAAAAGCAACACTATAGGAGGAAGATGTTATTGCCTAAGTCGTAGATTAAGATGAGAATGCACAGGGTAAGGTTTTATTCAATGAAGACATTCATCTTTCATTTCTAGGATCAGAACCTGCTTTAAATCTGTATCTTTTGCTTGGTGGTCTTTGTAAATGGATTTCTCTCTGGAATTAATTTACTGTAGGGTTTCCAATGTGTACGTTCTAGCTGCTTCAAGATCGCTCTAAGATTTAGACTTGCTAATTTTGTACTATAATTTACGAGGTACTATATAATGCATTGCTCTATGGCTAGACTGGTGTCATTGCGGTCATGCATGTTCTCATCTAATCAAATCAATGATGTTGCAGATTCTCATGTCCACGCACTTCTAAATTTGGTGTGCTCTAGCTACTTGTCCAACTGGGGTAAATGCCATATTACTTGGGGTAATGACCTATTTTATTGGAGGATCTATATCAAGACTTTTTATTTCTTTCCATTTTAAAAACATGCCCTATGAAGTGGGCAATCCACTTTCTAATCTATGTCAAGATTGATCTTTTTGCGGGTTCAAAGGCAATCTCCTTCAAGTTGATGATTACTACGGGGTTGATCATTCAGTGTGGAAAGCAAGTTCTACACAAATTAATTATCATAAGTTGTTCCAATGGTTCGCCTATCACTCAAGCCCAAATCCTTCCTTTTCTTTTGTTTTATCCAGTGGCCAAGCTTCAACGCTCTTCAAAGCCCCCTCATATGATTAATCATCTTGAGTCTAATCTTTATTTACACGCAAAAAAAAGCGGTAAGTCCGGTAATCCGCTGATTTACCTTCCTGTGATTTAGATCCATGTCCGTTATTATTTCAGTAGAAAATTATAGATCTAAGACAAAACCTATTGATGTGGTTTGATCTCCAAAACTTATTCTCCAATATGTCCTTTAGACTTTGTTGTTTAAGAATATAATGTCTTTCATCTCTATATTTGGTAGTACATGTTTGGATAGGTCATCTTCTATAACTGTGCTCAAATACATGGCCATCTACCATTTTTGATCATGCACTTGCTGTCGTCCCAACAAATTGCTATTAATGTAGCCTACTGCATTTTCGTCATCCATCAAAATGCTTTATCCCATTACTAAATGCATGGACCCCCAAATTCCTTTATTTTTACTAACGCAAGTTGCTAGAATGCAAATCCCCAACAGGTCTTCTTCTTTTTTCCAATCCTGTTGTCCAGTTGCTATAATGCAGAGACAACTGGTGCATGAAGTATGTGGACATCCTTTTTCTTCAATTATTTACATGGTTCTTACCTCTTTTCTAGCAGGCAGAATCAGTTTTGCTGGCTTGTAATGATCCAATTCAGATTTCACTAATGCTAAGGCCAATCAAGAGGTAAAACATGCATATCTAGATGCAGCCTTTGTTGCCTGAAGTTGATTGAATAAACATCATATACATCTCTGTCGTATTTCCACCCATGTTTATCTCCCAAATATCATCTCCATTTATTGTGTTTCGAGAGAACTTATGCTTGGGCAAACTGGAGAAAGTTAAAAGATTCGCCCAGATAATGACTTCAGCTAGAAACCAAATCAGAGTATAATGGCAGGCATTGTTACTTTGGATGTTGCTGCCACAAAGAGCAAGAAAACCAGGTGAAACACTTCTTTTTTCCATTTTGAGTTGTTGAAGTATTCGGATGGTTTTCAAATAGGCAGTTCAATCCTACTCTATAAAGTTAATATGGATAAGTAGAAGGCTAGAATAGAAAATTGTTTATGTTCTTACTCTGGGAGTTTGGCTATCAGCCTCGGAATTGTTTTGTGCATATCTGCTTTTACAGTTTACAAATGCTCTATTTCACCCCTTATGCTTTGTTGCTTTCTTGCAGCTGTTATAAGCAACATCTAGCCTACAGGGTTTTTTGTTCTTTTTTTTTTTAGCATTTGTTGGGTAAGACATTTGCATAAAATTTCCAGAAATATGTGTTTGGATGTACGTCTTCCAGAACCATGTTTCTTAGGTTCGTCTGATGCAACAACATTCTTACTGGCATGCCATCTTCCTGCAATATGAAGGAGTCTCTAACCGAGTGCTTTTATGATGAACTCCATTTCCTTGCTCTAAGTTAATGATGGTTGCATATTGCTTCGTGGGGAATAATGCCCCTCTTAGAATGCTCATGTTTTTGTCTTTTTCTATGGTTTTACCTAACTTCTAAGTTTCTGGAATCCAATGCACGCCCTTATATTTCATACTGAGGAGCTCATGGAAGATATTGAATCTTGCTTTTTAGTTTGTACCTCGAAGGTCTCTAAGCTCTGAAGACTATGGCAAGGAAGCAAGAATTTGTACAACGCCATCTTCTGTATCCCGAGTATTCTTTATATCTTTTTTAATGAATCCCAATTAGTTCATAACTAATTGATATGCTACTGTAGAAAGATCATTGAGCCTTAAATAAATCCTCAATCTCTTTTTATGGCAACACATTTACGATTTAATTCCTCCTGCTTCCTGTTGTAGGCATGATAAAGAAATGTTGTACTACTGTGCAAACAAATTTCATTGATTGTTGCTTAATTTGAATAGGGTCTTAGAGTCTTCTGTTGACTCCTTTGCATTTGAATGACATCGCCATTAATTTGAATAGGGTCTTAGAGTCTTCTGTTGACTCCTTTGCATTTGAATGACATCGCCATTTGTTGACTATGTATCTTCACTCAAACCTAAAGGTTATTACATAAGAATATAACGAACAATATAGTTGGTTGGCCCTCATGTTCTGTGAATTCCAAACAACTTAATGTTGAGGTAGATAGACTATAACAAATTACACCCCTTGCTACTATTATGTAACTTAGCACCAACCAGTCTATATTCACTAATCGTCTCTAAGATAGATTACTAACATCATTTGCAACATCATTGCATCTAAACAACTTTAGGTTCTAATGAATCCTGAGCAATAACTATGATTTGAACATTTACAAAATCACATTGAAAGCTTTGCAACAATGATCACCTTCGTAGGGGCATGCATATTATTGTCGCGTTTGAATTTGATATTTCCAAACATAATGACCCATTATGATTCATGTTACGTGCCTTTGGAACTACTTCATGGAGTTGTTGCATGCGACAATAATGACCAATAACAAGCTAAAGCATTTTGATGTTTCATGATGATTCTACATTCTTCGCTAAAGTTGTATTACTCACAACAATAATACGCATATAAACACCAACCTTACATATATGTGCCTATATAAAATGGACATCCATCTTGGACAATAACTTAAAATTAGCATGATTGACAACCCTACATATGTTTTTAGATCCTAGATCTTATTCATATAATTCTACAATAAAATTGTATTTACTACCGGCAACGTCGGGCACCATAACTAGTAGAAGTGAATGAGTGAATGTAAATTTGAAGCTTCTATTTGATGTTAGCGGTTGGATCGGGGAAGAGAGCGGGGGGCTAGATTAGGGGAAAGAGAGCAAGGCGGGAAAGAGAGTCGTGAGTTAAGCTTTTGACAAATCACGAAGCTTCAAGCGGCATGGCGGAACGACTCACCGCCATTTTTCAGATTGGAACTGTCATAAACCCCCCGGGATCTCACCAACTTTTAGCCTCCTGCACTAACAGGCGGCCCTCTTGCCGCTTCTTGCTTCCATTATGCAAAAATGGGCAGCAAACACATATGGGCAGAATAGCAATCAAAATAGCTATGCAGCTTAGCTATGTGTTTCCTTTTTGCAAAAATGAGCAACAAGTGTTGCATTCTTGTTGTTGCAGGCAGCAGAAGAATGAAAGGAAAGTTTTGCATTCTCGTTGTTGCATGGGAGGTCTCTGGCTCAGAGACTAGCTTGCTTTGAGAACTGGCCATGTTTAATACTTGTGCTAATTCAAAATTTCCTAGCGTATAATTCCTCGGCTTAGTATTGTAGAAGAGTTCTCTGCCATCATCGTCACGGCTTCTGGCGAATACCAAAAAATCTACAGCTCTGAATCTCGGCATGAATCTCTGCGCTGGCTGGAGCATGGAGCTCCTTCTGATTTGGGTTTAGGTTTTGCCACGTGTACGATGTGCAGTCCCATGTGTATCAGACTATTGATAGAGATCAAGCATCCAACGGCTGACAACTTTTTGATTTTTTTTTTTTTTCCTAACCCCTTAGAGTTAAGGACCCATTTAGAGTTAAGAGCATATGCTCCATTTTTATGCTCCATTTTTCTTAAAATGGAGCATATGCTCTTATCTCCTAAAAATGTACATTTAAACCGGAAGTTAAAGGCCACAATAATACTCACAATTCGCTTTGCAATCTATCCCTTCATCAATGCATAGTTGTGCCCATCTTTATGACAGGGCCTACTGTGCGGGCATATAACATGGTCAGGTGGTTTGCTGGATTTGGTCCCCAATTACATTTACCTGCAGCGGTTGAGGTAATAAACCTTCCCGTTTTTTGTTTCGTATTTGGAATGCAATGGTGTGGAGTAAGATTTTGCCTGCGTGTATAGTAATTTTTAGGGGCTTTGAGGAGCTTCTTGCCATTTAGATGTTACATCTGGGAACATTAGTGGTCATGTTTCTAGTTGCAATTTCAGGCCATTTTTTAGGGCGTGAATAAGAATGCACGGCCTCCTATTTGCGAACTCCGGTGGCCACATTAGCCTTCTTTATTGTGTGAAGAGGGATGAACAGGGAGCTAAGCGCGCCCAAATGCGGGTGGCTTCGGCGATGGTTTCGCGTGAACAATAGCACATTTGGATCTTTGCCATAGCGGTTCTTGGATGTGGCCTAATCCTCTCTTTTTCCTTGGCTTCTTGAGGCGATTTGCGGGGTTTTTATCTCCCACATCCCATTCCTATGAGCGGGATTGATTGCGACCTACGATTATGGCGGGAAAGATTAATTTACTTGATTCAAGAACTTGAGCCGTTAGGGCTGATTTGATCCACGATTTGTGTTCCGAGCCAATCTGGTAGTGCAGTGAAGCATCTGGCGAAGCCGCATGGTGGGCACCGTGGAGAGGGATTAACTTAGGGCCAGATTCCACTATCGTCATTTTGTTTCCTGGAAGTTATCAAGAGGCAGGATTTAGAAATTACTTCCATTTCTGCGATTCCACTAGCGGTGGAAGTTAAGCCCAGGATTTTGCTTCGGAAGAGGTTTGGAAGCAGACGTGGAAGCAACAATTGTTGCGCTAACTGACAGGGGATGCCCTCCGTCTTTTACAGCGGAAGGAACTGCCAAGCTCTAAGATGCTGCCACGCATCGGATCAATGCTTCATATTCTTTTGTGGTTTAATTGCCTCCACCGTAGTGGAATACCTTGGCGGAAGCTTTGTTCCGTTCAATTGAAGGCAGTTCGTCAAAACTCTAAAACTTCCGTCTCTGCAAGTGGAATCTCGCCCTTAGCAGAAAGGGAGCATTCATTCCGGTAGTCCATAGCGGGAACTTTTATAACTTCTATGGTTTTGCATATTTCTCTTTTCTGTGGCACTAGCCATTGGTCTATTTTGCACCATTGATGTTTTCGTGGGCTGGACGCAGGAAAAATTAGGGGCCCTTGATCTGAGAATATTCCTCAGATCAATGGTCCACAAAACAAGTTCAAAACATCCCATAATACTTGTAAAAAACATCTATAGAACCAAGGGAGACATGATTCACAGGAACTAGGAAATTTTAGACATGTTGGGAAATTTCCAGCATCAGAAAAGGGCATGAATTATTCTGCGGAAATATCCTTAGCAAATCCCAGCAGCACAGCTGATACTCTTAAAACAGTATATCATAGAGGACCTGCAATTGTCTTTTAAGCCCTTCCATTCCATGACCTGGCTATTAGCTATTAAGATTCATGATCTATGTGCAACAATCCATATCCAAGATGTCTCTGAGGCATTTCAAGTGCTGGATTCAATTCTTAATAGACCCGATCATCGAGTCAAGACATCAAATCATCGCAGCTGATATTTTTAAACAGTGTATAATAGAGCAACAGCTATTGTCTTTGATCAATGTTCATGACCTGGCTATTAGCTATTAAAATTCATGATTTATCTAACTACTGAATTGGTGCAAACATACAAATATAGGTTTATCCAATATCAACATGGTTGGAAACCTGAATTTACAACCTGAAAGGCCTACAAAATTCAAGGTCCATCCTCGTTTCAATATCGTGCTCCAACTGAAAGGCCTGCAAAATTGCTCAAGCTACCGATTTAATCCCCTTTTTTCCTGAAGGAGGAACCCTCTGTCAACCTTGCTCGTCCTCCTGTTGGAGTGCATAAAACGGTTTGGCAGTTGCTGCATAAAACCACTGTTTGCGAATGGCTAAACACAGTGGTGCTGCATATACACGTAACAGATCAAGAAAAAGGAGAAAAGGATTGAAGACTAAGCTAATCATAAATTAAAACTCACATATTGAAGCAGCCCTGGCACTTAACATCCTGCCAAAACACAGCCAAACATTAGGCAATGAATTAAACAAATACAAGCCATGAATCTGACTATTGAACCTACTTACATACCATGAAAAAAGAATTAGGAGAAGGAACCAGGCGCTTTAACTTGTGCTTTCGTTTCTCCAGCTCAGCAGGAGGGTGCAACAAGTCGATATCATTAGACAGAACCTAAAACAAAACCGGCATGGTTCAGATGCACAAAGTAGAACTTGGAAAAACAGACGAATGCAAACAACATACCATCTTTGAAGCTCCTTCTGCTCCGGTAAGGACCGCCGCCTTCGAAGCCGAACAACAGAAGAGATTCTGTATACAAAACCCTAGGTTCTAAATCCGGTTATCAGCCATTTTAGGGCATTGCCACGGGGCTTAAAATTTTTTAAACTTTGGTTTTATTAGCCACGCAAGCGGAAAGCATCATGGAAAATTAACCGGTCCCGTTATCACCAGGCCATTGAGCCAGACTTGAAGCTTGATGCTCGCTCCTAAGCTCAAATTTAGCTCCGTTTCAATTTGCAAAATGAGCAACGCTCTCGAGCTTTCTCGTTTGCTGCAGTTCGTGGTGCCCAGCCTCTCACCTGAACGCCATAAAGGACAGGCAGGTTTGCACCTTGATAACCCAAATCTCTCCCTCAATCTTAAAAGCATTTTTAGAAAGAATTCATAGACCGAATTCTGATTTGGGGTGACCTGACGCACGAATTTCCATATCTTTAGATTCCATTTCACACGAATTGATGTACTTAAAACCAAAGCATGTCTTGTACTCGCCTATGGATCATTTCTGAGATTCGGTGCATGTAACAAATTCCCATGCTGGAGGCAAAAAATGTATTACATGTCATGAAGTACACCTGGATTCTTCCCTCTGTAGCATTATGGCATTGAGAAGCTTCCCTCCATACCAGTATGTTTTGGATGGAGGTTTTAAGATAAGTGCAGCAAGTAGGTGATAAGGAATTGGACCAAACAGCCTTCATGTTACTGAAAATATCAATGGCTGTTTGTTATGCATGGTCCGCTTGTTGGTCCGCTTGTTGGTCCTAATGTCTTTTAGCTGTTTAACTGGACCCGTTGTAATCTGCAGGGATCATGTGTTTATAGATGATTCTCAGCTTCTGAAGATGAAAATTGTGCTTCTAAAGGTCTCTAAAATTGGAGACATATATTATAGATGCTTTTAGCCGGTTCAAATTTGTTAAATAGGAATTAGAGAATCTTACACTCGAGCTTTATCGCTGGCAGGAAAAATTGCGGTAATAGGAGGATGTCGTGAGTATACAGGAGCACCATATTTCTCAGCAATATCTGCACTGAAAGTGGTCTGTATTTCCTTTTCCTTTAATGTTTTGTATCCTGTAGAAATGTGTCATTGCATTGTGCCCAGAAACTTCACCAGTAGATCCAGAAGCTTGCAAAGTTATAGATTGATATTGTAGAATAGTGCGAGTTAATATACTTGCCCTTCATGATCAATTTGGTTGCACGTGCAAATCTTTACAATGTACATGGAGTCGAGCAAAGCACGGACAAGGTCGGAAAAACAGCATGGAGGTCTCATCTTGGTTGATATCATCGAGGCTTCAGCAAGTCCTGACATATCCTTTCAAACACATAACAAGATTTTATGATATTGGCATTCCTTTGAGTATCCTCATCGAGGCTTCGGCAAGTCCTGAATTTATATATCCTTTCAAACACATAACACGATTTCTTCATATTGGCATTCCTTTAAGTATGGACTTTGGCCTCTCTTTCACACCTTCAAAACCCAATTTGACAACAGTTTGGATCTATCCTCAAAAAGTATTTTCTTATGGTAACATTGCTTTAATATATAGGGGGCATGCATGTTTACGCATTATGATGTATGCATGTGTAGATCTGTTGTCATGTGTTGTGTTTTTGATAAATTCTGTATTGTAAATGATAACTACTCTTCTTAATGCAGGGTGCAGATTTGTCGCATGTATTCTGTTCCAAGGGTGCAGGAACTGTGATAAAAAGTTACAGTCCAGAACTGATTGTCCACCCTATTCTTGTAGAGTCTTATGATATGGACCCAGTGAAAAATGACGTTGAAGGCATTTTGGGCGAGTTCATGAAATGGTTGCCTCGATTTGACTGTCTTGTTGTTGGCCCTGGGCTAGGTAGAGATCCATTGCTCCTGGTGCGTTGAATATAGTTTCAATCTTTGTCTTGGTTGCATGCATTATTTCTAAGTTATTTTGGATCTGCATGTTTTGTTGCAGAAAAGCCATTATACAGGCCTTTTCAGATCTTTTATGCCAAAACTTATGATATATTGTGTTGCAGAATTCTGTTTCCCAAATTATTTGCCAAGCTCGGAAAAGTAATGTCCCAATTGTGCTAGATGGGGTAGGGACCTTTGCTTCCCTTGGCAGCTTTGTAACTTTTACTCTCTGGATGGTGCTAATATTATTATGGATTTTAGGATGGGCTTTTTCTTGTGACAAATAATCCAGAGCTGGTATCTGGTTATGCTCTAGCCATTCTGACTCCAAATGTGAATGAACATAAAAGACTTGTTGAAAAGGTTCTAGGAGAGGAGCATGGCAACAAAGAGTCAGATGCCTCAGAACAGTTAATGTCTTTAGCAGCCCGGTATGGGTACAGCAGTTCCATATCCCATGTTTTATTTTTCAGGGGTGTTTTAATTGTTTATCTGACGTTTTAGACTAGGAGGAGTCACTATTGTGCAGAAAGGCATGACAGACTTAATCAGTGATGGAAATACTGGTATATCCTTCTCTGCTAAAGAAACGGTGCAACTTGGAGGTTATAAGAATTAGCAAGTCACTCACTTCTATTATTCGTTGTCCAGTGTATGCTATGAGTTTGTTAGGTTCACCTAGACGGTGTGGAGGTCAAGGTGATGTTTTATCTGGCAGGTCAGCTTGTTGGGTTCTTAATTCTCGGTGAGTGTTGTATAATCTGAAATGTATACCACTTATTACAGCATAGCAGTTTTTACTGCCTGGTCTAAGGCATTTTTTTCAGAAGAGAAACGGAACATGGGCAGTGCCTTTCCAACTGCAATCAATAATATTTTGCAGAAAAGGTGTCTATTTCATAGTTGCTTGGAATTTTATGTATATGTATGTGTTTCGTATATTATATCTTGTAATGTAGTACCTTTTCATGCAGCTCATCAAACCCAGCTATGTTAGGTGGCATTGCTGGTTCATTCTTGGTTAGAGCGGCAGCAGCAGAAGCATATGAAAAGCATCAGCGCAGTACATTAACTACTGATATCATCAATTGCCTTGGAACAAGGTCTTGCACAACTTGCCAGCACATTTTCTTTTCAATAGTGTATTCAAATTGTACGCATTTCTGCAGTGCAACTTCTTTAGTTTGGGAACAAAATGTTGCAAGACTGTAGTATCGAGCTGTTGGATTTTGACATGTTATTAGCTCACATTCCAAGCATCAATGCTGCTGGTACAAATGATATTTTAAAAGATTGCTTGGGTTTTAGAACTTCTGTTTATAGCTATTGATCAAAGAGATTTGACAGTTGTTTGTACTAATTATTCTTTTTTGTTTTGCAGCATGGACAAGTATTTTCCCATCAGGGAAACTTGAACCTTCAGGCATCTTGCCATCAATGGGAGAAGCAATCATTGAGCAGCTTTACAAGACATTGCACATTTCCATTTACATGACACAAACCTGGATTTTCAAATGTGTGGCATATATTTTCAGCCTGTTTATCTGTTTTCTTAGTTGGACTGTAACAACTGCAACTAATTGTTTTGCATTCTTCTTGAAATGCTGGTTTACAGCACTTTAACATGACCTTGTGAAGAACTGTTTTGCATCTTTAAGTGTGTTAAGGAAGGGCTACATTACTTGATAATCTGAAGAAGTTGAAAAAGATCCATCTTGGTAATGTTTTGCAGGATTCATCCATTGATGATGGGAACTTAGTTTACTTTTAGCTTCTTGAAGGCTCCAACTGTTTCGTGTAAATATCCAATTGTTTGCTCTGAGTGGCGAGGAGCCTTTAACATTGGAGCATAATTTTTTTAGTTCGTGACACCATCTCAAAATTGTGCTAGGACGTTCATAGATTGACCTTGTTTGAATCACCAAGTTACAAAACTGCAAACTAAACGGATTTTATTTGCAACAAATCAAAATCAATTTCATTAGGATGGATGGATGGATAGATCAATTTCATTAGGATGGATGGATGGATGGATGGATGGATGGATGGATAGACAGATCGACAGGAACATCCATGGAGACCAAATTGGTTACATCCATGGAGACCAAATTGGTTACGGAACCAAAAAAAAAGGGGAGCATAGATCTAAGTGACACAATAATAATAAAAATAATAATTATGCTAGTGAGAATATGATGCTGCTCAAATTTTCCTAGGCATAGTCTATCCAAAGATTGGAAGGCCAATGGTCTAGAATAATTGCTACACCTCCTCGATAGACTGCCTATTTCTTGTGCTGGCACGCTTTTCTCACTTTGCAAAGATCGTCCCTATGCCTATATAATTGAAGAGGGGAAAGATCTCTTGAACGAAGAAGTTAGTTCCTTTGAGGTGGTTTTCATGCTAGAGAATATGTAGCAGACTTAGACACTTAGTGCATCTTGAAACTGAATTAAAGAATGACGAGACCACCCTAGTAGCAGACGCAATTCCAGTAGCCTAGACATGCATGATATCAGTAAAGAAATGCAGTGCATCCTAGTTGTGACGTTTTATGTAATTATATAGTATACGTATAAATACTATGACACGTCACCAGGGTATAATTAGACCCTTATAGGTCATTAGGGGATAACTTGGGCTAATCTAAAAGGGCTTTTCTTAGTTATGTAAAATTATCAGTAAGTTAAATAACCTAATTAGACTAAAGAATATAATAATTAGTAAATGTCAGCTAATTAGGGGGAGCCACCTGGCCCAAATCGATTGTTTAGGGAAACTTGCTAAGATTAGGGTGCAAATTGAGTCCCTACGCCCAATTCTGCCCCAAATTGATTGGGAAGAGTGGATAAGGGATGAGCTACTTACCACAGTACCCTGACCTGAAGAATGGAAGCTTTTCGAGATAATAGCTCTAGCCAAGAGACCGGTTAGCCTTCAGATAGCTTGTGTTTCAGCAGACCCTTATATGATTAGATGGATGGTTAACTTCTCTATTATGTGCTATTAGGATGAGGATGGTTACTTTATTTATGGTTATGTTCTCTCTCTGTTCCGCCTGGATGCCTGGGACTAAAGGCGGTAGAGACCTGAAAAGCTCAGTAGTGGTAGACATGTTTCTAGCTAGAAACCCTTAAAACCCGGTAAAAGCGGCCTGTGCACAAGAGCCCACTAGGTTGTGAATGTTATAATGTGGTTCAGCACTAAATAACAGCCACAGCTGGTGAAGTGGAGGCGGAGACTTGCTGAGTGTGGCTACCGGGGCTCCTACAATGAGCTAGACTTATAGTGGATCACTGAGTGTGGGCTGGGTACGGGCCTGACACCTCCTGGATTGCAGGTTACATGCATATAAGGACGTCCTGGACTCGGTATAGATTTAGGGGGATAAGTCGAGTACGGATGCATGTGTACCCAGGTGGCACGTATCCTCTAGCATACCCATGGAACCACTATGATTGGAGTATCCCTTTCCTGCTCGTCGGACCGAGGAGATGTAACCGGGAGTAGTCTCATAGGGTGACTCCATGAGATTGTGTCTCCGGAGGGCTACAACCATAGCATGAGTCAGCCTATCTGCAAAGTATGCACATGAGGGGCAGTGGAGTGGACTACCCTAGTCATTGTTCTATGCCAGCCAACGCCATGTTATACCTCTGTCTGACTGTTATCCGGAGGCCTTGACCATCAGTCGACCCCAAGAGTCTGAGCCCGGGGTAGAGCTTTTTTACGGAGTATTTTCTCATGTCATATTGGTATTGTGTTGTTGCGTATATGGAAGATGGATGGACCACCCTTTGTGGTGGTATATTAGTTTGTGTATGATTAATATTGCTAGATGCTAACATGTATGTACGCTTCCGTTGTATAGGATTCCCATAGAGGACGTGGGACGAATGACACCTCTGTGTCCTTCACTCAGACATTTGGCCATCCCAAGTGGTCCGAGTTAGAAGGAGGGACCATGGCGATGTAGTCGCCAAGGGAGTGTATTTGTACGATGGGAGCATTGTATAGATTCTGGGAGCGTCACACCAGTGACACCAATGACGCGTAGATTGAGTGTTTTTGGTGCCAAGTACGAGGGCATGGAGGGGGTGGAGGCTCTGCTGTGCACATAGAAGATGCCTAGACTTCGGCATCAACGTAGTGTGTTGTCGGAAGCGGTAACTCTGACTCTAATGTCTGGACCTCCACCTCAACATAATATTTTACTGGTGTATGTATCTCTGCCTCTAATGTTTGTACTAAGGCACTAGTGTCTGGTGTCTGTACTAAGGTCACTATGTCTGGAGTCAAGGTCTGAATTAACTATAACAATTTTGTTCATCTAGAAATAGCCACAGTCATAATTGTGGCAGTCATCCCCCCAAAATGAATACCGCGCGTATTCACAGAGGTGGCAAAGATTGGACTTGCCCATCTAAAGCATCTTGGAGATCCTGACGATCCCTGAAAGTGAAATCACCAGCCCTACATGTGCCAATCATAAGAGGGTACTGTGGGCCAAAAAGGGAAGGTGGCAAAGCCGTTTGAACATTGAGATTAGCTTGCCCCAGACCATTTTAGATGTTCCTTAGACTGAGCACCTATTCAAATTCATGGGGCCTCGGTTTGAGCAGTGATTCCTGTTTGAGTGGGAATTCCTTTGAAGGACTCTTTTTCCTGGCCATCCTCACACCGAATCACACCTTATTGGGGCCCTTTCTTTCATGGTTATCGGGGGAGATCTCAAAACACCCCGTGCTTCGTACAACTTTCTGGTTAGGGCAAGACGACATAGTTGCACGGGCATTAGGGCAAGGTAGAAAAGTTGTGGATGCTCGTTTCGAGCGCTTGGAATAAAAATTCGGGGCTCTTAAACGTCTTTTGTGCAACTTTTAGGGCAATTGAGCAAAATCCTAGTGAGAGAAGATGGGACAAACCCTAGTGAGAGAAGGGCGTTAGTGAGAGATTATGTGTTGGCCTTTATGGCACATATATTAATGTCATGTATGTGTCATTTAAATGTGTTAAAATTCTACCATTTTGACCCGCAGAAATGATGTATTAGTAAGTGTCATGTATGTGCCCCACAAGGTAATTTGAAAACGTAATTATTATTTGTACATGTTTATCTTATATTTATTAATCCTTTATATAATAACTATGTAGACTACGAGAAAAATCATGGATAAAGCATGGATTGGAAATCAAGTAAGTAAGATTTGCTTAGCAAATTATATAAAAATCTACAATGAGTTACAGTAATTTTATTTTCAATACTTGGATATATCATGGAAGTGCAGTTCTCAAGTTCAGAAGGCAGTGCTCGCCAACGAATATATTCAACTGACATTCGAGGTAAGATTCATATTTGCGATAAAAGTTCTTGAACTATTTAAGAAATAACATGGACTTTCTTGTCTCATTTACATTAGGAATAGAGTAGAGTAGAATAGAATAGAAAGGCTTTTATCGTCCACAAAGACCAATCGGCCTATGGGACCCAACGAAGGAGCGCAACAGACTTATTGTTTTTCGAGAGAAAAATTGTGGCAGTAATAAGAATATTATCTGTCAATGCTTGAAATATATATACATGTCAGGTGAGTGTCCGAGGACATAGCTGATCTCGCATATCTATGACCTCTTGAAGGTATGATCTCAATATCCGTACTGAACCCGTACTCAATATCACATGTAGCTGCTGGTCGGGCCTGACTAACTCAGTATAGCATGTCCAGATTTGATTATATGCTGGATAGTTCTGAAGGGTATGACATTCATCCTCAAGGGCTCCCATTTGGCAGCATTGACAAATTCTATCCTGGCGTGGCTCCTTAATCCATCTGCTCATCTCAATTCAGAGACGATATGCACTTGTGCAAGGCAATAAGATATGCACCTGTGCGAGGCAATAAGTTTACACCTTTTCATAGGCAAATGGATACATAAGTACCATTGTGGGCCCGGTTCTAATGTCAGGTTTATATCGCACTGGTAACGTGCTGCCTTGACCTGTTCAAGGGTGCTGGCATTCCAAAGCTTACTGCGGAAGCAAGCGTCAAGGTATTGCCTCAAGCTATGGTGATCTGCTTCTCTTTGCGCCTGTATGTATTTGTGCTCCTGCATATTCCATCTCGCTAGCCATTGAGCTCTTTTTCCTCCAGCATGCCTTGAGGCACCGCGGCCCCATTGCTATGATATAAATCAAGTTAGGGAGGTGAGCATCGTCCACATGACCATCTTCTGAAAGTAGACAATGTGGTGATCAAAGACCGCCCGTTGAAGAGGAAAGAAACATGTCTCCTGCAATAAGATTCGATATGGAACCATGAACTTTCCCCATACTGCCCGTGCTAAGAAGGATTTTTGCGCCTACTCCAAGTCAATCCAGGTACCGTGAGACACCACCAGGGCCCAACTTACGACCCCATATAAAAGGACAGGCTCCACTAAGATCCTAAACAGGTCGATTGATGGGCCCAATCATTCAGCTCTGCTTTCTGAGTGTTGTTCTGCATTGGACATAGTGCCTATGTCGCTCATAGCCATATGGAAGTGTCTCAATGCATAGTAGAAGGAATCTCCACTTCCAAATATTTGTAGGTGGGTGCCACTTCCAAATTTTGCTCCCAGTAATTGAAGAAGGGAGGCCTGGGGTAACGTGAGGATGATATGATGACCACCTTAGTCTTGACCATGTTGATGGACATATTAGTCGCCTTGCAGAATATGTCTAAGATATCAAGATGCGCTTGTATGTCCGTCGGACTGTAAGCTAAGCAGATATATTAGTTGCATGGTGGTCTGCTGTAAAAGTTGAGCTTCGTCGCCCCCATTATAAGCAAGCCAGTCAAACTGATCAATGTAAAGCTCAAACAATGTTGGAGAAAGAGGGCATCTCTTTCGGACCCCGATACTGCTATCAAATGGTTGGCATGTTGGCTGCAACGGACCTCGTCTCATATAGCCTGTACACTACATTTATAGATCTGTAGGGACTCCAGCTGTCACAATCTTTCTCACAGCTTTTCCCAAGGCACAATGTCAAAGGTCTTAATGAAGTCAACGAATCAACAATATAAGTCTTGCTTATGATTCCCTTTGTCTTCAATCAGAGCCTGCAGCGTGAAGATGTGATCAATGGTTGAGTGACGGGACTTGTCTCGCATGCGTGAGGGCCCACAACTCTGCGGCCTCTGCCCAGCCCCTCAACTGCTGGTCCAGAATACCTATTAGCAGTTTTGAAAACGCGAAACTGACTATGATTGTTTGGTAATTGGCTGGGCAATACGGGTCACCTACCTTGTAGATGAAAACAACTCTGCTAGTGGTCCACAGTAGCGTCGGGGAGGGGAGGGGACCTTTCAGAATGTCATGTTGAACAAGACAGTTCAGATCGGTACTATGGATAGGCCCTGGCACTTGAGCAACTCTGCCTGCATATGCTATCCAGGTTTGGCACGTTCCCATTGGCAAGACTTTGTAAGTCTTGGATCACATCTGCCTCTGTGAAGTGTCGAGCTTTCCTGGGGGGATAATGATGTTCATGTAGCCTGAGGATCGTAGAGTTATTGCAAGTATTGCCCCACTGCTCAGGAGTAATATTCCATTGTACTGGCTTTCTGAGCACTCTTTGCCAGAAGGTCCTGAGATGAGGTCCAAGAATTAAAACAGTTTCCTTTGATGCGCCGCGATGTATCTGACTTTCTTAGCCTAAGTAAACTGTGGTACTATCTCGGCCGCGAGAAGTATAGAGCGAGTGGTCTGACTGGCCGAGCCAACGTTTGTGTTCCTTGCACTTAGCATCAAACTACTAGTTACGTGGGAAGGTTATGGTCCCCGAGGTCCATCGAGGGCAGCTTCTCTTTCTGCAGCAGTCATGAGCACATTAATCAGCTAGCCCTCGTTGCTCTATATAGGGGTCCTGTCAAGTCATTTGTGAGCATCGTGGCGTAATCCTCTGCATGTTTATAGTCCAATCACAGCAATGGCATGCGAGGAACTGCCCACAGGGGATTCAAACAGCCTGCCAAGGTAGCTGCAAGTAAAGTGGTAGGTGGTCGGAGTCAACCTTCGCATCCCTACTATCTGTTCCCAACTAGAAGTGCTTGACCACATGCATATCTTGCTCAGCCACCAACACATAGTCCACCACACTAGATCCGCCCCCCAGGTTCTCTTTCTTGCCAGTCCATTGCAAACTACCAGATCAAAGATACCATAGAGCAAAGGCAACTATCGACCATAGCACATGATCTGATTATCTTTTTTTTTAATTGAAGGCTATTTATATTTAAGTATATTTAAGGGGTACAAAACACTTTTTTCAAGGGAAGTTTAACCCTCATACTGATAAACTATTAAAAAGATGAACTCCCGACAAGAAATAGGTCTGAGTAACAAGAAAAAGCTGAGAAAACAGAGAACTGAGGTCGAGCAGGTTTAGTGGATTGTCTTGAGATTCTGGTTGGTGCATTTCCTTGCTTTTCCCTTGAAGATTGTATGGAACACGCAGTAGACACACATGCATGAGGTGGCCTTCGCCATATTGTATCTTCCTTTGGCGTCCTTTGCCGTGCAAATTAGCTCCCTTCTTATGTCGAAATTCTGGTCACAGCAGCATCCGCATGTACAAAAGGCTTCTGCATGTACAGATGTTTGCACTGCTCCGAAAAAATTAATCCATTCAAGATTAATGTCATCCTTAATTTTCTTCCATTGAAGCCGCCTGGTCATAAGAAACAGAGTATCTGCAGAAACAAACAATTCACCCATTAATTTCCATAATCCAATTGATGTCATATAATACCTGTTTAATGATCCCTTCCGGAGGGATGATTTCACAATCAAAGATAAAGGTGTTTCTTCCTTTCCAGATCCTCCAAAGGAGGATATAAATCCTCCAATCGGTCGGATTGGTAGGCATGAAAAAATCCTTGTGGCTAAGATCAACCATGTTTCGGCCGAGAATATTAGAGGCTAATTCAAGAACCCATTCTGACCAGAGGCATGATCTGAACAGGTGATCCTCGTCCTCTTTAGCAGCAGGGCATCTGTCACACAAATCCGAGTTAGTCATGGATAAGCGAAATCCCTTGCAGTTAGTTGCCAGGCCTTATGTGCCATAATTGCCACATAAAGGCTTTGATCTTAGGGTTAATCGGGCTCCTCCACATAAAAACCAAATTTTTCCTGGCTGTATCAGGAAAGACTCCCCATTTAAGGTGTATGGTGATGTCCTGTTGACTCATCAAGAACTTGTAAGCTGATTTAACAGTATAACCTGTTTTACCTCTATGGTTCCACGAGTCAGAAGAGTGAGACCAATTACCCTGCAAGACAATATTAATGATAGCTTCATATAGCATCCTCGTTTGATCATCCTCTTCAGCAAGCTTAGAGTTATGAAAAAGGATAATGCCATTGTCATCAAAGAGGTGGCTGATCAGAGTTATCCCTTTATTCTTCCATAATTTTGCCTGATCAGGAAAATGGCAGGCCAGGCATAAGTTGGGGTTATCAAGGACTAAGGCAGGGTTCCAGAAGATGGATTGATCCATAGAGAAGCCCTTCTCCCAAGTGTACATATGCCTAACTTCCATCCAGGCACAGATCCATTTCCTGATCAATCCAGGAACAGCAGCAGGGATAGAGAAAGGAAAGAAGATGGAGTGGGGTAGCTCCATTTTGAGAATCCTCCAGCCATATGGATGGCATTTGCTGATGTAGTGCCTGATCAGAATTGAAATAGAATGCTTAATTTTGTCATAACAGGCTCTGTAAAAATACTTGGCAGCTAAAGCTAAACCCTGTTTTCGAATATTTATAGTACCCAGACCACCATTCTTCTTGGGTTTGCAGCATTCTTCCATCGAGACAGGATGCCAACATCTCTTATTCTGACCACAAGCTATAAATCTGCCAATAATACTTTGAAGCTTGTTAGTAACCTTTTTGGGGGCAAGAATGACCGAGGATTGATAAACCTGAGAGGAGGAAATAACAAAGTTGGCAATTATAGCTCTGCCATTTTTAGAAAGATATTTAGAGTTTAAGGAATCAACCTTTTTATAAAATTTATCAATAATATCAAGCCAAAGATCAGAGGCGTTGCTTCTGATAGCAAAGGGGATCCCTAAAATCTTAGATTTAGTGCAAGGGGGAAAATACTTACAGCCAAAGAGGTCTGCTGCTTGAGTACCTTTATCGATTTCCCTAGATTGGATGGCAGATTTGAGAGGGTTAATTCTGCAACCTGAAGCTCGACCAAAGTCATGAAGAATACTTTGAATGTTGATGATAGAATTGTTGTCCATTGAGGTCAAGATAAAAGTATCATCTGCAAAATGTCCATTGAGAATCTGGTACACCTGGGGATTGTCAGGGAGTTGAAGACCACTAATAGAGTTGTTTGTCTTGGCCCTTTCCAGTCTGCCATGTAAGGCCTCCATAACAATTAAAAAGAGAAAGGGTGCAAGAAGACAACCTTGTTTAACCCCTCTCTGTATAGAGAAAAATGGGCTAGTCTCACCATTGATAAGAACTGCAGATCTGGAATTGTTAAGAATAGCTTTAAATAAACCAATACTTTCCTCACTGAAACCCAGAGCTCTGCAACTTTTATGAAGAAATTTCCAGCTGACAGTATCGAAAGCCTTTGTGATATCCAGCTTGAGAAGAGCTATGTCTTGCTTGGAATCTTTAGCCCACTGCAGATCAAGAATGGCAGTCACCACATTATCCAGAATGAACCTGTCTTTGAGGTAGGCAGATTGGGTGCTGCTAATGACCGAGTCTAAAACCTTTTTGAGTCTGGCAGCTATGGCACCTGCAATTATCTTGTAAATAACATTTGTTAGAGAGATGGGCCTGTAATCAGCAAAGGAAATGGGGGAGTCCAACTTAGGGATAAGCGTGATAAGGCTAGTGTTGATCCGAGCATCTAGGCGCTTGGTGATTCTAAATTCATTGGCAAGCTTGGTGACACCTTCGTGAAGGATTGGCCAGGCCTTTTTAAAAAACTCAGCAGGAAGGCCATCAGGCCCAGGAGTTTTGCCATTCTCCATGCCCATAATCACCTGTTTAAGCTCACACTCCGTGAAAGGGGAGGAGATCATGTCATTCTGATCCTGGCTAACTCTACTTTCAAGAATAATAAAGCTATCCATCTCAGCATCTGTGCAGTCAGTATTGGTACCCATAATGTTGGTAAAATGGTCAACAGCAGCATTCTTGAGTTCATTGTCTCCAGAGATGATTGAATCACCAATTTTAATCTCATGAATCTGATTTCTCTTTATTCTGGTTTTAGTTTTGATAAAGAAATACTTAGAGTTACATCTCTCGTCTTCTTTTAGTTCCTTGATCTTGGCCTTCAATTTCCATCCTTTAGCAATGTCGAGCTCTGCCTTTTCAATCTGAATTTTAATCTCATCCTGCTGATCAGTGGGAGTGGTACTCAGTCTATCTCTAAGGGATGCTAAGGTTGCCTGCTTTTGGTAGTGGATCTCTTTGCCCCAAACTTTTAGCCAACATTTAATGTGCTTGGCCAGGTTAATCCACCACCACATCCAACCACTTTCTCCTGCAGGCTTGGGATGGCACTTATAGATATTCTCTAGATTGGCTAAGAAGTCATCATGGTCAAGAAGGCTGACATTCATCTTAAAGAAAGACTTTCTAGTATTTTGAATGCCAATACCACTTATATTAATCAGCTAAGGATAATGATCAGAGAGGGTATAGCCAGTGAGATTATCAACCCTGCTACTTTTAGTCCACAGGTCTTCACTAAGATAAAATCTGTCATGCAAACAACAGATAGGGTTAACTCTATGATCTGACCAGCTGAAAGAGTTGGGTTTAATTGTAGCCAGCTTAAGGTTGTGGGCAGAAAGAAGGTTAGCCCAAGCACACATCTCTTGAGGCAAAATGGGCTTAAAATTTCTATTTTTCATGCAACTGTCAATAACCATATTGAAGTCTCCACCAATCAACAGATCATCTACATCTAAGCTAGCTAAGCTAGAATTAATTTTATTCCAAATCAAAATTCTATCAGAGGAATTGTGAAGAGAGTAAACATTAACCAGAGCAATCTTACCCGGCCCTATCTTGCCAACCAAGATTTGCCACCTACCATTGTTGTCATGTATCATATGATCAATTTGAAGATCAATTTTCTGGTTCCATGCAATTGCTATACCTGCAGAAGAATCGTTAGCAGTAATGGACCAAGTCTCAAAATTTGGGGGAAGAGCTCTTGATATGATGATCTTATGGTTGGGATCATGAATCTTATGCTCTTGGATGAATAGAATGTCAGGGTTGAGGGAAGATAGACAGACTTTTAAGCGCTCCCTTTTGATGGGATTGTTGATACCCTGGAGATTCCAGGTGATAAACCTTAAAGATGTATACATTAAAAATTAAGGAAGTTTTTTGTCCATTCTGGACCTGTTGG
Organism: Isoetes taiwanensis; assembly: GCA_021234155.1. Lineage (NCBI taxonomy): Eukaryota > Viridiplantae > Streptophyta > Lycopodiopsida > Isoetales > Isoetaceae > Isoetes > Isoetes taiwanensis. The sequence goes on along the minus strand of JAJEKV010000012.1, from coordinate 20,882,711 downwards.
CAGAATTTCTGGGGCTGACCCTGATTGGTCCAGCATAGGATTTTTTCTTACCTCTGCCTCTCTTTTTAGTTATTTGCTTCCAAATTTCATCATCACAAGAAATTAAGAAATCATCCTCTGAGTTGTAACTCACTGATTCAACATCAGAAACATCAGAATGATAATCCTCTTTGAGCGGGAAGGAGAGGGTCATGATGCCAGTTTTAACTTTAATCTCCATATTGATATTTCTGACAAAGAAATTCCAATTATTATCAAAATAAGGAGAGTTTGGCACAGTATAAGGAGAGAAATTCTTTTTTTCCTCTGCATGTGGCCTGGGGATAATATCATTGGTGGCCAAACTGTTATGAACAATCAGACTGTCATTTTCCTTCTTTTTGGGACGCCATTCCTGTCTGATAATGAGAGGAGTTTTAAAATTAAAAGGATCATCTTTAGCATTAGGAGGAGGCCCCTTTTTCGGGATATTATGGACCGGAATTTTGGAATACATAATGTCAAGGTCCATAAATCTGCCTTCTGCCAGCTTAATTTTAACTTTCCTCTACCAATTAGAATTAATCTTCTTGGAGATGCAGACCGAAGGAAAGTTAGTTTGAGGAATATTAATAGAGATGATCTCTCCAAGATTACCCGAGATAGCCTTAAGATGGGATAGAGTCCATAGAGCCGGAGGCAAGTTGGGTAAAGTTATCCAAGTGGATATAGAAATTTGATCAGTGTTACCAGGGATAAAGAGAGGGTTCCATCGTATAATATAGAAATCATTGTTACCAATTTTGCCCAGCCTCTTTTTTAGAATGTAAGTAACACTAAAATTATCCCTGCATAAAATCTGGAAAGTTCTGCTGTCAATTTTGAGCAGGGAGAGAATGGGGATCTTTTGTGTTTTGGTTAACCAAAACTTGATCTCGCCAATGGAAGGACAGTTAATGGGGAAATGGATAATCAAGCCTTTCTCAGAATACAGATTAATAGCCGAAGAATCTTGGATACCCGAAAGATCTAAATAATCCGAATTAGCTTTAGACTTATCAGTAGGGTTATCACAAGAACCTATATTAAGCAAAGCATTTTTATAAGAAGGAAGAATTTGACCTTTTGCCTTGTCGCTTTTGCCCAAAACAGGAATCCGGTTACTGACATTCTGGTCCCCAACAATTGTACTTGGTTTGCTCATGCCAGAATTGTTTAAGCTTTGACAGTTCTTGCAATCACATTGGCTCGTCTCGAGAGGGTTAAAGTAACCATTCGAATCCCTGATCTTACATGCTTTTGTGTCTTTCTTGAGCCTGGTTTGGAGAATGCCGTATTCTTGGGAAACGTCTCCTAAGATCAGGTCCGCTCCTGAGGGAAGTTTACTGAGGGCCTGCTTACGGTGACTTTCTATGACGTGGTCCTCTGCATCCTCCCACCTTCTAATCAATTTGATTGAAGCTTTGGAATTCCAATTCATGTTTTCTAGGTCAAGGAGAGTGCTCTTAGCAAGATTGAGGAGCTCATTCATGGATTTCTGGAAAACATTGTTCTTAAGGCTACAACAGTCTGATTCAGAGTGGCCTTGCTTCACCATTATTCTCTTACACAGATTTCTGTCCATCTCTTGAAGAAGTTCGAAGAAGTTCCATGCCCAGTCTCGGTCGTTGGCTCTTCCGGCTTCATAATCTTTCTCCAATGCTTTCATTTTGTCCAGGGTTTCGCAGATAACTCCGTCCCCCAAAACATCCATGCAGACCGCGGCTGCTTTTTGTTGATCTTGTATAATTGCAAAGGTCATGTACATGGTTTTCATCTTGCTCCATCCCTTATCATTTCTGCTATCCAGCCAGAAAATCTGTGTCCATTCCTCGTCCTCAATGAGTTTAAGCCTTTTCTCCCTTTCGATTTGGTTTGTGGGAAGGCCTAAACCATTTCTCACCGTTTTGTTTGCCATTCTTAGTTTTCACCTGCAAACCTCCACACTAAGATTTGTAAATCAGCGAAAAACCAAGCAGGTCGGAGGTCGAAGAAGTCCGTCCAGTGAAGAATGGGTTCAATCCCAAATCTTTCGAGAACAGAAATTTGGAAAAGGTTTCGAGAAAATCTCCCCAAAGCAAGATAGCCCGAGTTATGAGCTGAAACTCTCAAAGATCCTACTCTGTCAAGGCACAGGATACAAAGGAAATGACTGCCTAAATCTGTCCTGCTAAATCCTATTCTAGACCTCGAATTGTACGTTTGGATGATTAAACTATCTATCTCTGCAACAGTCACATCATGGTCAGAGGGAATGTTCGGGAACCCCAGACCCTGGAGAATAGTCTCCAAGAAGGCCTCATCCATCAGGTCTGGGATTCGCATGGAAGCCGAGGCGCAGAAGGGAGCGCCCAACGTTCCCCCATTTCCCCTCTCAGTCCAGCGTCAAACATCACAGTTGTGATGTTGTCTTGTGGTCCCCACGTGATCTGATTATCATCTGATGCCTGTGGCGAAGCTTCTTCTATAGGAGTGTAACTGCAACACATCCAGTCAAAGGTTCAAATCTCATGGACTCTTCCATCCCCATGCGTGCATCAAAGTCTCCAAGGAGTATGACACTGCCCAACTGCTTGTGCTGATGTATATCATTATATAGATCGATCTATGTTTCTAGCCTGTCCACATCTGAGTGGGTGTGATAGAATTGCTCTTGGCATGTAGGAAGTAGCAGATCGCCACAAAGAGAGGGCTGCCACTACAGTTTTGCATGCCCACCCATAGGCATGGGTTGTGTCTGTCCATCTTGCACATAGAAATTAACTGTAGCAGGGATGTCCAGTAGTAGTAGGTGCTCCCCCCACCCTCCCCTGGGTCCCTGCTATCATATGCCGTCATTGAAGACTGGTAGCACTGGCATCATGACAAAGTTGGATAGCTTGTATCCTGCATACTCCCATGTTTATGTGAGGAAGATGAGATCAATATCTGTGGCAACCGAGTTAAGGTTATCTCTCTTCTGCCATGTAAAGCCGCGACAATTTCAAGAGACCATGTGGAGGCACAATTCTTATTTGTGGCAGGAGTTGCAGCTGCAGATTCAATGGTGGTGGTAGAGGGGGAAGGAAGGGGGAGGGGGGCAGTAGAAGTGGAAGCAGCATGCAACGTGGGGACAGCAGCAGGTGAGGCAACTGGAGCAGAGCGTCAGTTGTAGCGGGTGAAGCAAGGGCATGGTCAAGAGTGGTTGGGGCCTCGACTGAAGGGCCCCGAGGATTTACAGCATTCGCAATAGCATTTGGCGGCCGAAAGATCTGTATTTTGCACCGGATCAGTCCTGTAGCTCCCCCATCTGCAAACGCTCTTAACTTTGGCCAACTCGTATTGCAGTCTTCCTGTTGTGTTAGAGTCAGATCTCGAATAACATATAGGGTTGTCCCCTTCAACTGCTTGCCCTGACGCAAAATAGTTGCACACTCTTGCGCATCCTTCACAATGAATGTGACGATCTGGAGGCGGTCAAGGCACTAGGTGCTATGGCGGCTTGCCTTAACAATGTGCATCGGCGTATGGAATATCATTTGAGCGAGGATCATCATTTGGCACCAATTAATGAGGTTCTCACATGCTTCTTCTGTTAGGCCACGTACCACCATATTATGGCTTATGCATCTTAGCTCCTAGAGCGATGCCGAATGACACGACATGTGCTATTAATGGTCGACGAGGAGTGGGTTGTGGCAGCATGGGGCGGTTTGGTGGTGCATTAGTGGGTGGTCCCGGCTGATGCCATGCAGTCTTTTGGATGTGTGGGATTGTCGTGGCCTGTGCAGTAGCCTCTCTAGCCGGGAGTTCAACTCCTGCTATAATTGTTGTTGCCTTGTCAATTCATGCATGCACCACAGTTGCTCATGAGCCTCTGCATGGAGGACCTTGCATTTTTGGGTGATGGTTGCCTTCAGTTTTTGCACCTCCTGATCTTGAGCAGCAGACCTATGCTCCGATTTGTGTAAGTGGAAGTCCAGTGCAAGGTTTATTATCGACGAGGCCAGTTCTTGTGTCTCGACCCTACTCTGAAGGGCTCTCAGCTGTGACTGGCTCTCTTGAAATGAGACTTGGACTTTTCGCATCATACTAATAGTCTCCTCAGCTTTTGATCGGAGGAGGGAGATGGTTGCCATCGTCTCCTTCTCAGCACGTTGTTTATCGTATGTCATGGCTTCTATGGTGGTGGATAGGGAGTCCATGCGGGCCTACAGGTTAGCGAGACCCTGCTTGTCTTGCTATCTCTCGAAGTGAGCCAAGTGGATGATGTTTTCCATCTGTTGTGTGCAGGTCTCCATCTCTGCAATTTGTTGTTTTCTCAATTGCTAATTGCCTTCTGAGCACCTGAGGTATTAAGGACTACATCTCTTTTATCAGGCCTGCAATTTGGGTCTGTTACTCTCAATTCTCGCCTCGAGTTGTTTTCAGGCCCTCGTCGATGCCTAGTTTGCCATCGAACATGAGCAGCAATCAACCGCTTGCCAGGCCAACTTCATGATTAAGCCTTCGCTCGCACCTCCCTTCTAATTTCTCCCTTGCCTTTGTTGTATGGGCTGGGCCATTTTGGTGGTGGCCCATCCACTTATTCCTCTCAGGAGAGCTCGACATGCGAGGGGTCATCAGGTTGCAGGTGTGTCTAGGCATGGGGCTAGGTCTTGGGGTGTTGGGTCTGGTGCTAGACTGTGGTTTTATGGATGTTTCCATCCGAATTGAAATCAGGATAGGGGGCTACGTAAGTGGCTATGGCTGTTTGGGGTGTGCGAGATGAGGTCGAGGCAGAGATTAGGGCAAAATGGAGGTGTTGCTCAAAGGACATTATAAATGCTTACAATCCAAAATGGAGATTCAAAAACATCATTTGCACAACAATTTGGGCCCTGGAAGCAAAACCCAAGTGAGAGAAAAGGCAAGAGAGAAATGTCACTCGAAAGACATTTTGGACGCTTAGAATCTAAGGCATAGACTCAAAAACGTCGTTCACATAACAATTTAGGCCCTATAAGCAAAACCCTAGTGAGACAATAGGCAAGAGGGAAGCGTTGTTCAAAGGACGTTTTGGATGCTTAGAATCCAAAACCTTGAAAATGTTGTTCACACAACAATTTGGGCCCTAGAAGCAAAACTCTGGAGTGTAGATAAGAACCCAACCCTGGAAAGAGAGTGACCCAAGGTGCTAGAGAGAGAAGGATGGGAAGGCACTGCAGAGAGAAGGATGCGAAGACGCCCAGAACATGGTGTGAACTCCACTCTTAGGTCTGTATTGCTTCTACACTATGAACTTGATAAGTGAAGCAAGGATGCTTTTGTTTTCATGAAGATGATATAAAAAGCACCTCGATCTTGGCCAATGACGCGGATCCCAGTATCCTGGCAAAAAGTACCGGTGCTCCTTGTTGACTGGATTCTAGGCTATCAAGTCAACCTCAGCGGAAGGAACCAATCACACGTGCGGTTTAGGACTCCATATCACATAGGCTGATCAATCCAGAGAAGGAATAATGAAACGGAATGCTTTTTCCTGAAGAAAAACGAGAGAGCAGTACTCAAACTAGGATTATAGGATATAGAGATGGAGCTTTTGAGCAGACCTTTTTGGAATGTGTAGAGGAAAGTGGTGGGAAGAAGTGCACAATTATTTAGTTTGAAATAGACTTGAGGGGTCATATGCTCAGAATTGGAGGAAAAAAAGTCAGTAGGTAATTAACTATATAACAGTGATCAAAAAGTGGAAAATGGAGATGGAGGAATTTTGTTTTTTTTGGAATTTTGATCAACTAGAATATTGCTCAAAAATTGGCAAAACATTCAAGAAAAATAAAAATTTTGACCGTATTTTTGGATCTGCATGAGTTTCAGAGAAAATACAGTTTGTTTTCTCCAAGACAAGGATTTTGAAAATGGATCTCGAGTTTGGGAGGATCTTTTTAACCTTTAGAACTGTGAGTATATTCAGAATCACTCTGGAAGGAGGGGCATCCAAGAAAATAAGGGATTCAATCAACTTGCAAAGAGTAGACTTTTATAAAAACAATACAGAGCAATTTTTATTCAAGCGGAACCATGACTCATTAATATCATTTTTCATGAAGGTAATACAAGCCGGAAATAGTGCTCAGCACTAATCTTGAGATTTTCCACTGTCTTTGAGAGCTTAAGTGAGAAATCTTCAAAAAGGAAAGGATTTGAACCTCGACTATTTAAGTCATCGGATCTATCGATCCTATGGTGCAGATTGTATGTTGGAAGTTATGGCCGCCTCTTGTTTCGATTATGGTCATTTATGATTGGGGGCGCCTATGATTTTGAAATTTAAAATATAGGTTTGCCTAAAGTTTTGGAATGTGAAATCTCCATATACATTCACTTAAGGTTTTAGAATATGAAATACGGGAACTCGAATCTCTACCATAATAGTGTGATGCCCTAATTAAAATGCTTTGACCAATACAACTAGCAAGCTAAAATAAATATATCTTTCTATTAATTCTATGTTTTCTTTATATCAATCCACTCAAATTTTCAAAGAGTATAGCCTATGGTTCTAAGAATGGTCATTTGTACATCCATACTAAATCCCCTTGAAATCCCCTATTATTTTGCTACATATTCAGATGTAGGGAAAGATCACAAGGTAATGCACGAACTCAATCTTGATTATAAAAATGTGTCAAAAATCTGCCCTGATTGTGTCTAAGATCTCTAAGTTTTGCAAAATTTGGATTTTCTTCTTATAACTTGATTCCCATAGCAAGAAAAGATCAATCTGGTTGAAATTTATTGTAATCATGTCAATAAGAATTCGTGCTTTCATACTTTGAGGTGATTTGAGCGTGAATCACGCCAAAAAAAATGCCCTTTTTTGGGAAGCGAGCTTTCCTTGGCATAAACCCAAAACTTTTCTTGAAGCACGAAATATCCCACAGTCTTGTAGCCAAAATATATATATATATAAAAAAAAAAAAAACTAGCAAAAATACGCAACAGGAGGCTTGGGCAGTTTTAGGCTTGGATTCAATTTCTCATTAGGAAAGCATGTAAGAGACAAACTCTTAGCTAATGGAATATTAAAATTAGGCATTCATTATATATATTAAAACAACTTATAACATTAGACTAGCCATTAAATTGAAATGCTAGATTTAAACATTAGTATGTATAGGATAACCTATGTAAACAAGTATCGATACTGGCATGTTCATTGGGAAACGAAAAGAAACAAGCTGGGGATTTAGCTATACCGACAAAATATTAGTTAAGCATGATGCCAATCTAATCCAAACTGCATGGGCTTATTTTTTGTATGTTATAGTACTTATTAACTTATTATCATAAGGCTTGGGGCTTGTTTTTGTATGCAAGATTTATACTTGGAAGTGTTCTTGGAATGGTGGGCATTTTGTGATGCTTTGACGTTTGTTGTTTGACCTATTATATTTTGCACAAAAAGCATGATGTGAAATGGTGAACATCATGACTTGATGATGATGAGTTGTCGTGCAAACATAGTACATTTTGCGTACTAAGTACACCTTCATGCCAAATGGCTCACTCGATCCTTGGATCTCAAGAAGGCATATTGAGTTGGTTAATTTGTTTTGTTATGTTCTTGAATATGCAAGGGCTCAAGGCAGAGACCATAGTAGAAGTTTTAAAATAGTTATTTTCAACGACTATAAGAAGCTCCTTTTGCACAGCCATAGCTTAAAAACAGGCTTATGTGGATGCCATAGCCAGCTTGTCTTCTCAACCATTGCTTTGTTGTAATAATAGAAATATTAGATCCTATTGACTACTTTGCGTCATTGGCACTTGCAAGTGTTTTTGTGTAAAAAAATTTGTTGGCCTTTGATGAAGAATATGACATGGAATAGGCAACCATTCAAGGGCTGCAATACAACAATGAGAAAAGAACCATAGATAAACAAGGTGCTGCGCACGGAGGGTTGCCCTCCATGGCCGGAGGGTAAAGTGGCTTAAATCATAGTTCAAAGTCATGTTTTGAGAATCAATTCAAATTGCTACTTCTAGACAATAGAATACTTGATACCATGACTTTATGGGAATTGGCCTGAAGAAATCTTTGGTTTCGGCATGGAAGAAGTATTGCAGAAGCATAAGGACAAGTCTAATAGAGCAGAGAATGCGCCTCATGGAGTTGCTATTGAAGGGGCAATGAGGAAATGAATAAAGGGACCAAATTTGATGCCAAGGGGCAGGCGAATTAATTCTGGTTGGCAATATTTTGAGGCTAATAAGCTAATATTAAATAAGCCATTAAAATTATATGTCCTTCCTAATATCATACTTTAAAATGTTGGCAATGGTTAGTTGAATGACTTGTTGGCTATCAATTATTTGGTTTTAAGTTCAAGTCCTTCTACATGCAATATGGTCTTTCTACTGATCATGATTTTGTGTGATAACTCATGCGCCGCATTGCCTTGATCCAGGCTTGGGCTTTATTAGCTCACAATTGGTATGTCACTCATCACCTCAAGGTTTTCTTTTGTTTTCAAAGAGCATCCATTTAACCCTATATGAGCACAGTACATTCAGCTTAATATGAAAATCAAATATTCTTCAAAGCTCATCACTTGGAGAAATAAAAAGGAACGTGGCCATTTCAATAAAGAGCAAGAAACTTTCATATACACCTTACTCTACATTAATTCATCATGAGACATGTACTAGTGAGTTGGTGAAAGTCTATATGCACATGTTTTAAAAAATATGAGAGATAGAAATGGATGCCTCAACAATCCTGTAGTGACAAGAATAGTGACTGTTAATAGATAGAACGTTTGAGCACTCCGAAAAAATGAGGACTTGCCTTATGATTTGGCATCCTCGTACCTCAAAAATACACTGCCATATATATTGCTCTACATATTGCTGGTGATTGTTTCCTCATGATGGCGTGAGATATCATACATGCTCTTGCTACAACTCACAATGACCCAATTTCCTTTTACGAGGGAAATTGGCTAGGTGAAATAACACAAGAAAGTAACCACAATAACCATGAACAAATCTCTTGGTGCTAGTAGAGTTGCAGTTGAATAATATGTGGGAATAATGGTAGCAAATAATTATTACTAATCAAAAGATGGAAAGAACATTTGAGCTCCATGACTTCCTATTATACAAGGACATACGTATTGCTTGTCAGCTTTTTTCGAAGATTAGATAGTCGAGAATGGCCAAATGTATGTGGGACATTACACATATTGTTGCTGGACCAAGCCAAAGCAACTCACTTTAATTCAAAAGGTGGACCTTGGGCTTCGTGAACTTGTAATTCGAAATAAAAAAAAAATGGCAAAGATCATAAAATACATAATCATATTGACAGAGAATAGAATAAACAACATATTGCCATGAGAGTACATACTTTAGAAAATTTGCAAGCTTGAGTTGTATTGTGCCAAAGCTTCGCTTTCCATATTGACATATGCAAGCAGTTCAGGCAACTTGATAGAAAAAACAAAGCCTGATATGAGAATGAATGCAAGTTGCCCACAAGCTCCAGGAATGCTGCTAAAACCAGTCAGGAACATCTTTACCGATCACTTAACCAAACCATCTAAGAAAGTGTTCTGCGCCATAGATGTCTGATGGTGCAGCACCATTGCCACAAAATTCTTGATATTGGTCATTCTCCACTTTTTATAAAAGCATTGCAGGTAAAGCCTTGTCAAAATATGTGCGTAGTCCATTCAAGACTGTTGAGTGTCCATCATCAAAACTGCGAATATGGTAATGGTCTTTAATTCAATAAATGCTTAAGAGATCAATATGAGCAATAGCATATGTATCAAAGGTGATTTAGCATGAACTCTATAAAGTATAAACAACTAAACTCCAAATACTTATTAAGTATATCCTGCACAGTTGGGATTCATAGAAGCTTCACTAGCTGGAAAGAAACACAAGTCGATTAAAAATAAGGTTTATAGTTCATATCCCAATAACTTTTCCAAAATTCCACTAACCTTCCCAAGCTTTGTTACAAACTCGCAATCATCAATAAGTTATTTTTTCAATGGCCCAAGAAGTGGCAGCTTTATAGCATCCTGACAAGTTTCAGTCCATGTCAATGGCCAAAATGCTGCAATATGCATACAGATAATGCTTTGACAAGTGAAACTTTTCAAATGCTGAGTATCTCTTTGAGACAAGTTTATTATAGTTGATATGGTTTTGTGATTGTTGTACCTCAACTCCAACATCAGATTTCCTCTTCCTTTCTCTTACAGCTGCAGATAAACGATCAAGTATAATAAATGCTATAAGTGAAAAGCTTCATTGCCATAATACTGTTTGTAATTAACAATTTACGTACCAGATATTTTAGAGTTTTCCTTGTCCCCTTCAACCATTGCACTACCTTTCAATAAATATACAAGCCAAACGTGTAAATTAAATAATTTCATCTCGAATAACATTAATTCTTCCAGAGGAACATAATGGATACCACTTGATGCCTTTGCTTGCTCTGTCCCATTGACCCCTTCCGTTTATCACCATTTTGATATTTGAAAAGAGTTTTCTGCCTTTTAACATTGGCATTGGTGACTTTCATAAGCCGGTCCAGTCCCACCCACTCATCCCAGCTATATCTACTTCAGAAATGCATCGTCAGAAATAAGGCAACCAGCATTGGACAAGTGAAGATTAAACTATCATGTTAACAATAAAGTTTAAATCCTAAGACAAAGACCACACCAGTCAAATATTACTACCTCCATGAAGTAAGTTTATGGCTGTGAACTCACTTTTTACTTCATCCCTGCATGTTAAAAGCATTTAATCAGAACTAATGCCAGTTAAAAAATATGAGAATGAGAATTTTGTAAAGGATCTTACAAGATAGTGAATGAAATACTGCCACTCTTTTTTTCGAAGCTCGGGCCTTTGTATCTGCAAAAGAACAAGCATGAAGCAATCACAAATCCAATGCTTTTTGTTACAGGAAGAAAAGGGGGACAAAGGAAATACCGATATACAGATTTCCAATTTAAAGCAGTTTGTCTCTATCTTCATTATTTTCTGTAAAGGAATGTGCATTCCCACAAACAATCTGCCCTGAGATAACAACTACAGAAAGCTATGACCATAAGATATGAATGGATCTGAAAGTGAACTGAAAACCAACCCATTTTATCCTTTGAACAAAACAATAGAAAGGAGCTGGCTAGCTGGTTAGCAAAAACATATATCATTCTCTTGGGAAAATAATACAGTATATGACTCTGAAACAAAATAATGGCATCGACATTGCTCACCTCAGCTGACAGTGTAGTTTTGATATCACATTAGCACAAATGGTTGTAGCCTTTCTGCGGAAGAGGATATTACCTGGAATAAAACTTCATGAGCAAGTTCGATACAGCTCCATTGGCTCTCGTCAATTCCTTTTCTGATACAAAGCTCCTATCTGTAGGAATCCTTCCTGCCCAGTTCCTCAACTCGTTATAGGCTTCCAAACGAGCTCCCACCTCCGGATACGACAACGCATGCGAGCTGGGCAGTGCATGCTGGCACCGGTTACCCGGTTTCGAGATGGATGCCGAAGAATAGCTGCGACCGCCAATTTACACACTACAGTAAGTTTTTAGCAGTCATGGCATATTCCTGGCATATACGAGTACATACTTAGAATATGCTATAGACCCACATAAACAAGGGCTTGCCCCCCTAGGGGCAACCCAAAAAGTAGATTAAAAAAAAGGGGGGAATAATGTGCACATAACTTTTATGTGTGCATGGACAAAGGCTTTATATCTCAATATTGTTTGCAGTTTCTTTCGCTGCACTGCCTAGATGTGTGAAAGGATTATAATACATTTTGTAAATGTCAATTATATAAAGTGCAATTTACTAGAACATAACAATGTGGTCTCCATGTCGTTGGAAACAAGCATACATTTTTTGTGCATTGATTCAAGGGGGTATGAGCAAACTAGCATATCATAGTCATGCCATTACCTATTTGCAAACAACACACTATCAAGTTTGTAAAAATATCATAAAAGATTTTTACAATAACTTTAAGAAACATTCTAGCTAAAAAATACTAGACTGGTTCTAGCTAGAACCGTAAGGTGTTCTATCTACGACATTTAACCATTAGGTTAGTCCTCCCAAAGACATGTAAAAAAGAAGGCAATAATGCTCCCCCTCTTTATGCAATAATCCCTCTTCTAGACAAAAAAAAAAACTGCAATTTTCAATTAGCTGCAAAGAGGGTGCAAGACTCAAATCATATGAACAAACAAAATAGCTGGCCGATGTTATTTACTTGGAATACCCTTTTTTGATAGAAAAATTTAGAACTGTCTTTTCAATGAGTTCAAACACTTATATGTGCAAATACAACATTAAAGCAGAGACTTTAGATATGTGATCAACACGAATATATAGCACAATGACAAGGGGGGTTTTTTGTATTTTTGTACAGTTTTTCCAATGATTTTCATGTGATTTGATGGGCATATTGTGCGAGGCATACTAATCAGTATATATAGAGTGTGACGCTCCCTTAACATATACGGGGCTCCGGACGTATACATACGGGGACTTTCCCCTCCCATGGCAATCAGCTCACCACGAGCAGGGCCCTCCGTCTAACTCGAACCATCTATAGAAAGATGCCCGGGTGAAGGACACGGAGGTGTCATTCGGCCCACGCCTTCAATGGGGCTCCTATGTCGCGGAAGCGTGAATACAAGGTTAGCATACAGCATAAGCATATCATAAATAATCACCACGAAGGGTGGCACATCCATCCGACTGATGATGACAGAGAAGATACATTTAATACTAGAAAAAACTCCCCAAACCCAAGGTTCTACCCCGGCTCTGACTTCGATGAGGATCAACTGACGGCTAGGTCTCAAGAGATCAGCAGACCGAATCTTGGCATGGCGTTGGCTGGCATAGAACATCGGCTAGGGTTGTCCACTCCATCCGCCCCTCCTGTGCACACTTTGCAGCTGAGCTGAATCAAGCTATGGCGTCATTGTAGCCTTCCGGAGATGCAATCCCAAGGCATCACCCTTCGGGACTACTCCGGGTTACATCTCCCCGGTCCAACGAGGCAGGTCAGGGAAGTGTCCCTTCCCAGAGTCGCAGTGATTCCATGGGTGAGCTAGAGAATACGTGCCGCATCAGCGATCCCTGCATCTGTACCCGACCTACTCCCCTAACTTTATCTTCAAAGTACAGGGTGATCACACAACTGTACATAGGGAGTGTCAGACCCATACCCGGCCTGGTTCACTCGCCAGCTATCAGGCCTAGCTCACTGAAGGAGTCCCCGTCGCCTTTTATGCTCAGGCGAGACCCCACCCCACACTTCATCACTACGGCCCCTTGTCTGGTGCTTCAATCATGCCATAGATTCCACAGCTCGGTGGTGGCCGCAATTACTGGTTACTACGGGAGCTACTAGGAGCATACTAATGAACATAGGTCACAGAGGTCTCTACCCCCCTTAATCCCTGCTTTCTGGAAGAACTAACAGAGATACTACCAAAGATACATCCATCCATCCATCACAGAGCATAATCAACAGTTGAGAACAGTTCTAATTATCAAACAAGGGTTAATCATCATCAAAGACAAGCAAAGAAGCCTGACAGAGGCGCTGGCCCTAGAAATATCAAACTAATCTATCTACTAACCCGAATTCCGGCTGGAACCATTATCATGTGGGATCTCCATCTTCAGGCAGCCTGGGCGCTCAGCAGCTCCTCCTCTTGGTTCGATTTGGGGCCAAAATGGGATAGGAATCCAATTTTGCTGCTCCAAATTAGCATTCTCCTACTGTCGAGTTTGGCAAGGTGTCCACTATCTAACTAATCAATTAGCTTAACTTAATTCGCTTAATTAAGTTAATTAGCTAATTATTCCTTAATTATAGGTAATTAACCTTTTATTAATTTAGCATAGCTAAATTAATCCCTTGTGGTTAGTCTACATACCCCCATAATGGCGTATCCTCGGCCCGTGTCGTGTCAGTATAGTTATACATACACCGTATAACTATGTGGAACGTCACATTCTCCCCCCCTTAGAACTAATGCTGCCCTCAGCATTGGGGTTAGTTAAAAAACAAATGATTAATATTTTAGTAGTAACTCAGTAGCATAAATTATAATAGTTAAACAGAAAAATAGGAAAATAATGTCTTATTCCTGTAGGTAACAGAAATTAAGTTTAAAAACATAGAACTGTTTAAGCACCCACGTGCATTTTATCTGATTATGACAATAAAAGTATCAAGGACCGGAGTCCAATAGCAAACATTATCAAAGTAGCATCCCAATTCATAAAACAACACAGAAGCACAAAAGCTTGGGCCATCAGCGACCCTCTATACATGGGCAGGTCACGTACCGCTCACTGGCCTGCACATGTCAATATGTTAGTATTAACACATAATAATTAAGTTGTGGTTGAAGGGACCACCCCCTATAAGAAAATAAAAGAAAAACCTATGTACAAGGGAACCTATCATGCCTATGGTTCGCAATTCATTGCGGCATAAGGAATGGCCAAGTTCCCATTATAGCCGAGATGAACGCGGCCTATCAACTACATGCTTTCCAAGCAATCCGCGATCATGCCGACATTGACAATACACCACGTCCTAGAGAACATCAAGGTGATCTCATCATCGGTAACTACTTTTATTTACGATGCATCTACCCCAATAGCGTACTACATGATCCGTGCCGAATCAAGCCTTCAAAGCTTACCGCCGGGTGCGGGGTTGATGACATCGTTGATGGTGCGGCCCTGAGATTCCCGCCTGAAGTCCGGATAGTGTTTCTCAAGGTCTATCTTCATCACCCACGTAGCATCTTCAGTTGGCAAGTGCTTCCACTTGACCAAATATTGTAGCATTTGAGTCCTTCTGGTCTGCTTATAGGCCCGATCAAGAAGAACTTCAGGCACTATCCAAGATCCTCTTCTGTCATTTCAAGGAGAGTGGGTGTATCCAATATCTCCTCTGGATCAGGAGTATGTTGCTTCAGAAGACTGACATGAAAGACCTTGTGGATCTTCAAGCGGGGTGGCAAATCCAACCGATATGCCTGTTCTCCAACACGTTCAATGATCTTGAATGGCCCAGCCCATCTGGGTGCCAGTTTCTTGCAGTTACCAATCTTAAGCTTGGTTTGCTTAACCTTAATCTTGAGCCAAACTGAATCGCCCACCTGGAAAACTCGTTGGGTCCTGTGCTTATCAGCCACACTTTTCTGACGACTACGCGCAGCCAATAAATACCCACGAACTTCCTCAACCAAAGCTTGCATTTCCAAGAGGAGTTGCTGAGAAACCTCCACCTTAGAAAAAGGATTATGCCATGTGTCTGGAGTAAGGCATTGATAACCATAATTTATCATGAAGGGAGACATTCTAGAAGACTCCTGTTTCATGCTGTTATAGGCAAACTCCACCAAATAAATATAGTCAGCCCACTGAGATTGCTTACTCAACACATAGCTTTGCAACATATCCTCTATAATGTGGTTGGTGCGCTCTGTCTGTCCATCCGTCTGAGGATGATATGTTGTACTCATAGCAAGCGTGGTCTGGATGGTGGCAAAGAAATCTTTCCAGAATGCACTTACAAACTTGGGATCCCTGTCGGATACTATGACTCGTGGCATCCCGTATAATCTGAAGATTTCCTTTGCGAACAGCAAAGCTGTGTCCAAGGCTGTATCTGTGGTACGACATGGCAAGAAATGAGCCATCTTCGACAACTTGTCGACCACTACCATTAAGGCATCATATCCACAGAGGGTACGTAGAAGGCCCACAATGAAATCCATGGTTATCACTTCCCATTTGGCATTGGGCATATCCAGAGGTTGCAATTCTCCTGGAATCCTTAATTGCTCGGCCTTGGTCTGCTGACACACTTGACATTGCTTAATGTATCTGGCAATGTCCTTCTTCATACGTGGCCAATAGTGGCTGGAGCGAATCTTAAAGTAGGTCTTCATGAAACCTGCATGTCCAGCTATAGGGCTGTTGTGTGTATCATGAAGAATAAGCCTACGGACTCCTGAAGTCTCGGGTACACACAACTTATCTTTGTAATAAAGCAGATTGCCCTCATTCTTATAAGAGCGGAAAGCCTCACGCTCCTTATCTGTGCGTGCCTCTTTGGCTAAACTCCTCCACACTTCACGGAATTCTGGATCCGTAGCCAAAGTTTGCTCTATTTGCTTCCCAAACTCACTGGTGAGCGTAGAAATTGCATTACAATGGGTTCGGGTTACCAAGGGATAGCGTGACAAAGCATCCGCAACCACATTGTGCTTACCAGGCTTATACATAATCTCAAAGTCATACTCCTCAAGAAATTCCATCCATCTTCTCTGGCGGAGATTGAGATTTGGCTGGGTAGAAAGATAATGGAGACTCTGGTGATCCGTATCTAGCTGGAATCTCCTACCAAGAAGGTAGTGTCTCCAGATCCGTAAAGCACGGACAACTGCTAACAATTCCTGATCATGGGTAGGGTATCGCTGTTCGGTCTCATTCATCTTCTTAGAATCATAGGCAATCACCCTCCCTTCCTGCGTTAGGACTCCCCCGGTGGCAATTTTACTGGCATCCGTTGCTACTAGCTTATCCTTCTCTGGGTCCGGCAACGTGAGGACTGGTGCTGACGTCAAAGCATCCTTAAGTTTCTGAAAACTTACCTGGACCTTTGCCTTCCAGTGTTCGACCCAATCCTTGACTTTCTCATGCTTTGTAAGGTCGGTGAGAGGCGCTGCAATTTTGGCAAAATCCTTGATAAACTTCCGGTAATATCCTGCCAAACCCAAAAAACTCCTGACCTCTGAAACATTACCCGGGATGGGCCAATCCTTGACTGCCTCTATCTTTGCTGGATCTGTAGCAATTGCCTCGGCTGAAATCACATGCCCCAGATAATCCACCTTTGGTGTGGCAAACTTGCACTTAGAGAACTTTGCAAAGAGTCGGGCGACGCCTTAGCTTCAAGGCCATCCGGCAAAAGCCCATGCTCCTCAAGGGTCTTACTATAGATGAGAATGTCGCCAAAGAAAATGACAACAAAATCATCCAAGTATTCTCGAAGACATCATTCATCAACCGCATAAAAGTTGCGGGGCATTAGTTAAACCAAAAGGCATAATCAGAATTCATAATGCCCGTATCTAGTACCTAAAAGCGCATTTATGGATGTCCTCATCTTTTATTCGTATGTGGTGATACCCGTGAGCGTAAGAAATTTTTGAGAAGTATTTGGCCCCTTGCAATTGGTCCATAAGATCATCTCGCTTCAGGTAAAGCATAGCGATTTTTGATCGTATGCTTGTTGAGCCGCCGATAGTCAATGCACATCCTCATGGAGCCATCCTTCTTCTTAACAAAGAGAATAGGAGCACCAAAAGGTGAAACACTAGGTCGAATGAACCCTAGGTTCAATAGCTCCCCGAGTTGCTTCTTAAGCTCGCCAACTCGGGGGACTCATGCGGTATGGCCTTCACCGTAGGCTTAGTACCGGTTCCAAAGCTATCTCACATTCCACCCTCCGAAAGGAGGAAGTTTCGATCTCATCCGAAAAGATCCTTAAATTCCCCGAGAAGATTGGCAATGTTCTCCGCAATGCATCGACTACACCGCTTCGCTTAGCATCCGACTCAATGGGGCAAGTCCGATAACGCAAAGTACCTTATCCTTATGTAAAAGCTTTATCTAACCGCCGATAGACATGGACCGCATAATGGGGTTTAATAGATCACCTTTTATAGTTACTTCTGCCCATGAGCTGCATTGAAGGTCACTTCCGTTTCTCGCAGTCTATATTGGCTTTAGCAGATGCTAAGAATTCCATGCCAACAATAAGATCATACTTTCCGATATCCATTAGCTCGGCACCCAATGCAACTGGAGCACCTGGCAGCTGCATATTGAGGTTAATACGACGGCCATTTGTATGTCGGATCTTACCACTGGCTAAAGTCACTGGTCTCGGTCTGGATCTCAAGGTCTCAAGTTTCAATACTTGGGCCATTCTGGGAGAAGCAAAATTATAGGTACTACCGGTATCCATAAGAATAACAAAAGGTTTATCGTCTACACCGCCTATAGCGTAAAATAACGGCAGGTGACTTTCAAAGATTGCCGGTTTCAATAGCTACAAAAATATGAGACGCACCGTAAATGTACTCGTGAGCCTCCTCGTCAACAGGTGGTGAAGACTCGAGATCGTCCCAGTCGAGATCCGCCATGGCCAGCTGAGCAGTTTGTGTGACATAAGGGCAGTTCTGCATCATGTGGCCGGGCCGCATACACCTAAAACATGCCTTATCCTTGCGGAGTTGTGCTTGAGCCTCTTTGGGAATAGACTGTAAGAGGTCCCGAATGGAGCTACCCATATTATTGGGCTTATCCGCACTTTGAAGGTGACTTTCTTATCCCCGTCAGCCCATTTGAATTTTTTCCGAGGGGTCCGTGGACTTGGAGAACGAGGCTTATACTTGGTGTAAGGGCTAGGGCCGAGAATAGGAGGCGGGACGCCGATACCGGGTTCTTTGGTATGTCCTCCTCGAGGCTTAATGCCTTAGCCGCCTCCTCAAATGCATTTTGGGTCTATGGCTTTAACCATTCCTTTAATTGATGGTGCCAACCCTTCAATATATCCTTCCACTGCCTCTTCTCATTCATACCCGCACATATAGCCTCAAACGCATGAACTCTGGCAAGATAGGCTTGAACTCGACATACCCTTCTCGATCCAACCTCAGAAAAGTTCAGATTCTGCTGGCACTTGTGTGCACGAGGCACATAGTGCGACTTAATAGCCTTTGCAAACTTCTTAAACTTGCATCTGCTCCTATCTAGATGTTTAGCTCTAGCATAACCTTTCCACCAAATCCTAGCTGCACTGGTGGAGGTTGGTGGTGGCAACCTTCCCTCATCTTTCGGTCATACCATATGATTTTCCAAATTCTTTCATCTCGCCTAACCAAGATTCCGATAAGACCTCCCCGGATTTCCCATCAAATTGGGCTAACTTCCCGTTCTTCCATATGCTTGTAATGGTTGTGTCCACGGTCTTGCGGTATTCCTTATCCTTCTTGGCATGGTGATCTGACGAGACGGATGACTCCGAAGATTTAGAGGTGTTGGTTTGTGAAGACGTGGCATTCTCGCTAGAAGAGCTTCTTCGTCGCTTAGCATGGGGGTCTCTTCAGATAGGCACGGTGCCGGGTGCCGGCGGGTGGTGCTTTCGGTTGGTGGACTCCGGCGAGCATGGCGGTAACTCCGGTCCATTTTCAAAAGCGAATCATGGAGGGTTTGTGTTCAACACATAGGCTTGGAGCTCCTGGTGTGAGTCAAGCTTTCATAATCATAAGCTCCTCGCTCCGGGTAAGACGGCCCGGTTGAACGGGTGTCGCCCATGGGCGTGCACCGTCTAAACATGAAGAGGAGAAAGATAAGCAATTTCATCCCACTTGTGATAACAAGAAGTAGACAGCCAATAACAATAACAGGGCAACAAAACATAATTAAAGAAAACAGCTTTATTACGAAAACAAAGTCATGGTTACATCAAAGGAGTATTACAGTAAAAGATGGTTACAACACAACTTGCGGGTGTACATCACAAAACTTGAGGGTTATGTACAAACAATCTAAGCAAAAGCACACGTAGACAAAAAAAAAAAAAAAAAAGGGACTGGGAGATCGGCCTAGGGTCGTGAAGGGGGTACGTAATGGAGTAACAAATACTCTCCCGCACCGCCCTGACGACTTTGTACCGAGCCCACGCCTGAATGATCTCATACTGATAATCCAAAGTAGGATTAATGATCAGCAAGTTGAAGAGGTCCCGAAGTGCATAGAAGAACTGCCAGAGATGATCATTTGCATCTGCAAAGGCTTCCCGTTTCGTCATATCCCAATAGTTCCACGTCCGACGGAGGGTCTGCTGGAGATGCTCGAAGGCGTGCTCACGAAGGATATTAACAACTTCCAAACCCTTAATGGGGTCATAGGGCTCGCCTTCATCCTCTGGTTCCTCTTCCTCATACCCATCATCATCCTCTTCATACTCTCCATCCTCTTCTTCATAGCCCTGCTCGGGTGGAGGCTCGTCCTCTTGTCGTAGTTCTTCAGATATTTCATCTTCGCTCTCTTCCACTTCATCGTCTGTAAGACGGCAAGGATGAATGTACGATACAGAATGATTCCTTATACTTCAACTCTAAAAGAGAGAGACAAGTATTGTAGGAAAAAGACAATTTAATTGTATTCAACAATACGATGAAACATAAGAAAATAGTACATCTATCTACCATGTGATGGCTCGTTGAAAATGCCAATAAAAAATTACATCGATAGGCAATACAAAGACCTATAATTGTCAAGACATATTTAAGAACTAGGTTCCTCATCTTCCTCCATAGGCTGAGGAGGCGGCCGGTAGTGCATTAAGGTGGTGGCCGGGACTAGCGTAGAGGGGCTGCCCGAGCCGCCAGATCCGGTGGTAGGCAAGTAGCCAGAGGTGCCACGACAAGGAGACGCATATTAGCGCAGCCCGCCACGTCCCCCAATGCCACTATAGCAAGATCCCGTCGAATCAACGTGATAGTGGTGGCATGATAATCAATCTTCTTGTGGCCCGCCAAGGTGGATAATGCACGGAGTGCCCACCAAGATACTTCAGATGGAGGCCCCAAATATTTGGAGAAGAAAAGAACCTCACCTTGTCCAAGGCAAAAAGGAAAAATCGGGTCAAGTGATTGGCCATTGCCTTAATTTGTGGATCCCTTTGAGGTCTCTGTCTCCTTTTTCGTTGATGGGTATTCTCTCCGCTTTCGCCTCTTCCTTTTCATCCCAAGACGATCTTTGCATCACAAAGGTCTTCCTCACCGTCCACCTCTCGCCATAGTAATCTCCAATGGCTGACTTGAGGAGGAGGTCGATGATGGCCGCAAACCGCCCTCGAGGTCGTGGATCATCGGTCATTATGAACTCACGGAGAGACAAAAGGGTCTCAACGGGCTCTATCTCCTCCGGCCGAATGCAAACAAACCTTGACTTGCGGGCGATGCACAACAGCGCTAGAAGTCGACGAAGTCATCTTGGCGTAACTCGCAAGGTCATATAGGACTACTATCTTTCACGCCCCCCGATATCGGGCGGCGACGCCAGCCCACATGATATCCTCCAAAATGAGAAACTCTTGGTTGTTCAAGAGTATGGTGGGGAGAAGATCTAGCCCTTCAAGCTTCGTGGCTTTATCAACGACCGTCGGGTGCCTCCATAGCCAGCTTCTTTCCATCTTGCAAAATCTTCGCCGACCACTTCGCCGCCCTCCGCATCGTGGGGGTAATGGCGCGGTAGACCGCCTCCGGGCATCCCGCTCATCCTCCGTCCATGATGATCGCTGGCAAAACGAGCCTCAAAACAGAGCTCGCGGTCTATGGTGACAATGGAAAGGTCAATCCCTCTTCTCCTAATGCCCCTAAGAACATTACATGCGTGGTCATCATCCCCCAACATCTCCACCAAGGTGTTGAAGTCGAGGTATAGCTGGGAGTCTGCTTCGTTGAAGACACATGCAGGCACAATCTCTTCGTGGAAGAACTGAAGAAAACTTGCATAGTCTGGATGCGCTTGCATGTTGTGGATGAGATCCACTTGCTGGAGCAAATGAGGGTGAAGTACATCAAAGGGAACCGCAGGGTCCCAATGCTCACCATCCAGGTACCACTGTTGTAGAGTAGGGCGGTCCATGACGAGCAAAGAACAAGGGAGGAGGAGGAAGGCGCTGAAGGCAAGGAGAAAAATGAAACCCTAATATACAAAAAGTGACTTTATACCTTTTTGGCACGTTTTCCTAGGTCACAAAAATAATATTAAAAAAATATTATTTATTTAATAATTTTTTTAGTTAAATATATAAAAGGTCATTAAAAATACAGGTTTGATTCCATAACTTCCAAAAAAATATTTACATATATCTCATAAAGCTTTTACAATATGCACAAGAAATAAGAAAATCCCTAAACTAGCGGGAATCTCCTCGGATTCTTCGCGCCAAATGTATATCTTTGGGCTTTTAGCATGAATGGCGCACAGGTTGACATCGCTCAAAATCTAAATGAGGTAGGCTTCAGCAGCTTCCTGAAGCGCAAGTAAAGCAAAAGCCTGAAACCTCATATTGGTCTTGAACTCTGAGTAATTTCTCTTACCAAATACCGGAAGGGTAGCTCGCTGTATCAAGGGGCTCGAGTCTTTGCGGGGCTACCGTGCACCGGTCGGAACCGTAGGGTTTTCTCGCTTGGCAGTGTGGGTTGGGCAATGGTAGGGTCTTGCCACCACCGAGGGGTGTTTTGCCCTTTTGTACCATCCGCCTCCGACGCTGCGCCGAGGTGGTCTTGCCGATCGCAAAGATCCTTCCGCAATGGGTCTTGTAACGGACGCCCCCCTTGTTGGTTTCGTAAGCTTCCTCTTCCCGCTACCCATCTTTCCTCGCTTCATGAACAACATGTTGATCTCAAGGCCCGCCGTGTTTGGGCAACTTCCTCTCGCTTCTACTGGATACGCCTCTCTCGCATCCCGGCCTCCCCCCCTCGGGCGCGACTTGAGTTCGCCGCGGCAATCTCTGCATGATACCGGTTCGGGTGAGCTTGCATATCGGCTTCGATAAGGTCCATACGATCCTGTGGTGATTTTGGATGGAAGATCATCGAAGATGAAGCTATGTAACTCTTCATTCCAATAGAAAGGGGGCATTATAGTGATCCAAATACATGAGTACGCGGCCCTTCCCCAGGTAATAAAAGCCGCATAGCTCGTTTCCCGGGTACCACTAGCGCATTTGTTGCAGGTCCTCTGTTCTCGCAAAGGTCCATAACCCTCCTCGGGCTTCCGGGCCGCGCAAGCTCTATGGGGTCTTCATCCGGGCCCGCTTAACGGGTAGAACTTAACAATGGCCCAAGCTTGGTCACCGCTCTACTAAAGTATAGGCCTCGTTATCGATTCAACTTCATAAGAAAGTGCTCATTGAAATGAAAAATAGGATAGGGAATCCTACGGTTCGCTACGAAATGGATGACAAGAATGTCCAAAACTGTGTCTACCATATCGCTCTCAGCCCCAAGATGATCTACCAGCACACTGTAGAGCTGAAAAACATTCATGATTTTTAGATCTACGGTGAGTTTGAAGCGCGGCATGGTGACAGACGGTATGTACGGTGAGCAAAAAGAAGTGTGGCGCTTGGGGTAGAGCAAGGGGGCGCTAGACCCTAGATGAAGGCGCTAGGCGGTTAGGGTAGTGGCAAGGTAAGAGTCAAGGTCGGCTATGGCGGCAAGAAGGCGACTCAGGAAACACACTTTCAAACAAGAAACACAAATTTGAAACTCACTTCACCTTTCAAACTTTTTTTCTTTAAAATTTCTCTTTAAAAAAAAAAAAACAGGCGCGTATTTTTATACGCGCGGCCGTATATGGGCGCTGTTAGCATTATACGCTCATATCTTCTGAAAATAAACACCCTATCCGCTAGCAGCGCCCATCTTGACTTTTTGCCTTGGTGTTGCCATTTCAACCTCGGGAAACGTGCCCCCTAGGGTATTTGAGATGTGCCCGATCCGTTGGAACCAATTTCGCCTTCATCCGAGCTACCTACAAAAAGCTATGGCCCATCTAAACTTGGGTCCTTCAGTCACACCTTTTTCTCTCCAAATCGCCCTAAACTTCCTAAAACTCACAATTTATTACATCAACCTAGCACAAACCCAAATCACTAAGAAGTTAGGCAGCCCAACTAGCTTAAATCCCACTCACTACCGATCTAGCGGGTTAGAGATTTGAGTCAGTGCTATGATTTCAGACAGTCAAAATCACGGCTCTGATACCACTGTGACGCTCCCTGAACATATACGACGCTCCGGACGTATACATACGGGGACTTTCCCCTCCCATGGCAATCAGCTCACCACGAGCAGGGCCCTCCGTCTAACTCGGACCATCTATAGAAAGATGCCCGGGTGAAGGACACGGAGGTGTCATTTGGCCCACGCCTTCAATGGGGCTCCTATGTCGCGGAAGCGTGAATACAAGGTTAGCATACAGCATAAGCATATCATAAATAACCACCACGAAGGGTGGCACATCCATCCGACTGATGATGACAGAGAAGATACATTTAATACTAGAGAAAACTCCCCAAACCCAAGGTTCTACCCCGGCTCTGACTCCGATGAGGATCAACTGACGGCTAGGTCTCAAGAGATCAGCAGACCGAATCTTGGCATGGCGTTGGCTGGCATAGAACATCGGCTAGGGTTGTCCACTCCATCCGCCCCTCCTGTGCACACTTTGTAGCTGAGCTGAATCAAGCTATGGCGTCATTGTAGCCTTCCGGAGACGCAATCCCAAGGCATCACCCTTCGGACTACTCCGGGTTACATCTCCCCGGTCCGATGAGGCAGGTCAGGGAAGTGTCCCTTCCCAGAGTCGCAGTGATTCCATGGGTGAGCTAGAGAATACGTGCCGCATCAGCGATCCCCGCATCCGTACCCGACCTACTCCCCTAACTTTATCTTCAAAGTACAGGGTGATCACACAACTGTACCCACAAATTGTGCACAAGCCGCAATTACTGGTTACTACGGGAGCTACTAGGAGCATACTAATGAACATAGGTCACAGAGGTCTCTACCCCCCTTAATCCCTGCTTTCTGGAAGAACTAACAGAGATACTACCAAAGATACATCCATCCATCCATCACAGAGCATAATCAATAGTTGAGAACAGTTCTAACTATCAAACAAGGGTTAATCATCATCAAAGACAAGCAAAGAAGCCTGACAGAGGCGCTGGCCCTAGAAATATCAAACTAATCTATCTACTAACCTGAATTCCGGCTGGAACCATTATCATGTGGGATCTCCATCTTCAGGCAGCCTGGGCGCTCAGCAGCTCCTCCTCTTGATTCGATTTGGGGCCAAAATGGGATAGGAATCCAATTTTGCTGCTCCAAATTAGCATTCTCCTACTGGCCAATCGAGTTTGGCCAGGTGTCCACTATCTAATTAATCAATTAGCTTAACTTAATTAGCTTAATTAAGTTAATTAGCTAATTATTCCTTAATTATAGGTAATTAACCTTTTATTAATTTAGCATAGCTAAATTAATCCCTTGTGGTTAGTCTACATACCCCCATAATGGCGTATCCTCGGCCCGTGACGTGTCAGTATAGTTATACATATACCGTATAACTATGTGGAACGTCACATAGAGTGCACACTGTATTCTCATATTTGAATGGCATTGTATCTATGGTTTTGCAATGGTTTTCCCTTGCAAGTTTTTATTCCTTAAAAAATTAAGTATTTAAATTTCATGCAACCAACGAGGGTTCTAGTTTAGGGTTCGTGGACGAAAGATGATTTAGGTTTAATTTGAGTTCCAGAGCAGCCGTGATTTTTCAATGGAGGTTCTGCCAGATTGAAGCCATTAAGGGCAAACTTTGTTGGGTTTTGCGTTCAAGCTTTCAAGCTACCGGAGCTGGAGTTCGGAGATGTATTTGCCCTAGTTTTTATTCCGTTTGTTGAACCCTCTTTCGGCAGTACCTTGAGGCTGGAATAGCTGCCGAAGGTTTTGCCAGATTGAAGCCATGGATGTTTGCAACATTGTACAAATCCCTTTGATGCTAGATGGTATCATTTGGTAGAAGACTCCAACCGATTTCATGGAAGACGTAAGAATGGTAAGAAATATTGCTAAAAGAAAGACCTTCATACCTTCAGACCATAGGTATGCTAATCCTAAGCCTGTTTTAAGATTGAAACAATGACATTTTTATTTATGTGAAACAATGAGAAATTTATAGCGGCATTGTTAGATATTTGTGCAGATCCCCATGTGAATGACTTGGCAAAGGCAGAGATGCAGCCATTGATTGATTTTGGACTGTTACAAAAGAAAATAAGTAGTACATTTTCTTTATTTGGACTTATGAAATGGTAAGTCCTTTTTTCATCACATTTCAGTATTTCATCTAGAGTTCTGAAGCTTCGAATTTGCTGAACGGATGCAACACAAATAGATTCAGAGAGCATTCCTCTATCTAAAGAGAACTACAGATTTGCCATCTGTCTAAGGGCTCAAACACAAAACTTACATGCTCCTACCTTTTTGCTGGCAGGCAAAGCAGTAGAGTTCTGCTAAAGAAATCCAGAAACAGTGCTTTGCTTGCCCACATCAAGGAGAAAAACATTCATAGATGAGGTACGAGAATTTATTTTAAGAGTAAAAGAATGTTATGCATTTTAAATCGGTTACATTTAGAATCAAACACTTGTTGTGTCCATTTCTAGTTTCAAATGCACACGGAGCACCTAAGAACAATGCTTCAAAATACAGTGATTTCATTTGCTAGAGTGATTTCATTTGCCTTGATTTCAAGTAGATTGAATAGCTTTGAATTGGACCCTGGAGATGCTACACCATATCTGTTGTTATCAAATTTCTATGCTGCATTCTAGTAAGCAGAGGTTCCCTTGATCTGAAATATGCCATATGGGGATGTAATGAAATAACATGGTATTTACACTAGGAAGAACAACCTAAGCGCATTCAAGCATAATCCTTTTTTAGAAACATTAGTTGTTTCGATGATTTTGCTAATGTTCTGATCGAGGATCCAGTAGGGTTGATCTCCCTATGGAGATGCTACGTACATATCTTAACAAAACGAGCACTTCTTGCACATGTGAAAGCTTGTATTGCATGTGATATACAATTAGCTTTTTTATTATGCTTTTGCAATTATGTTATTATCTTGTCAATTATATTTTATTATGGTGTTCAAATGTTGTAATTGTATATTCTCTACAATACCTTCATTTCTTTCTGACATTGTTACTACTTGTTCTTCTTAGAATACCTTTTCCAAGGCCCCGAAGGGGCTAATTTTTTTTGGCACACCACTATTACTCCATACATTTAACACAAAAAAAAATAAAATTCCCCCTTAAACCCCTTTGGTTTGGGTGCATATTCACACGGGGGGTGACTTCGGGCATCGAGAGCTGTTGGATAAGCATATATGCCCTTTATTCCTCGGTCAGACCGTACATAGAGATCCTCATTTGTGGGGTATGTGCGTACAAGTTTTGGTATACTGTATAACACAGTTTACAAAATACTATAAGATTTGAGGCAATGTACTATATGTTGTTGATTTTATACATGTATAATATGATTTTAGGGGCTCTCTGTGACGCTCCCTGCTAAACATACGGCGCCCAGCCATACACTCGGCAGGAAATCCCCCGTCTGGCTCAACAACCGCACAGGCCCTTCGTCTACCCCGCACTCTAAGGTGACCCTAGTGCGGGGAGGGGACACGAAGGTGTCTTGCGCGCCCTTCCCCTATGGGCTCCTATAACAGCGGAAGCGATAAACACGTCAGAACTAGCATCAACAATACAAATACTACCTTGAAGGGTAGTCCATCACATATCCACAAGTGCAAAGATGATAATCATAAACCGTAAAACATGAGAGCTCCTACCCAGGCTCAGACTCGTAAGGAGGATGACTGACCGGCTAGGCCTCAAGATAGAGCAGACCGAGTTGTGGCAATGGCGAGGGCTGGCATAAGACAATGGCTAGGGTTGACCACTCCATCCGCCCCTCCTGTGCATACTTTGCAGATGGGCTAAAACAGGCTCTGGCGTGACTCTAGCCTTCCGGATACGCAATCCCATGGCATCACCCATCGGGACTACTCCAGGTTGCATCTCCCTGGTCCGACGAGGCAGGAAGGGTTGCATCTCCCCTTCCCAGGGTCTAGAAGTTCCGTGGGCGGCTAGAGAATCGTGGTGACACACGATTCGTACCCGACTTAACCCCCCAAAACGAGAGCCAAGCCGACACTTGCAGCTCTCGAGAGGCAGGGCGGCACCATTGCCCCGGGAGGTGTCGGACCCATGCTCGGCCCTCACGAAGTGACCGACCATAAGCCTAGCCCACTATGGGATCCCCCGAAGCCCCCACTCGGCAGGGATCCTCCCTCCACATTGCTCCTAGCCCCGTTGTGTGGTGCTGAGTCGCATCATAGCCCCAATAGCCTGGTGGGCTACTATGCACAGGCCGCAAGTAATAGGAACTAAGGGAACTACTCTAGGAGCATACTACATATGGCCCTAGGTCTCTACCCCCCTTCCCAATACAAGAGGAGCAAACATGATCAACCATCATCACATAATCATCATAACATGAGAATAATCATAAGAACATCTTAACCTAATCGTACAAATCTAACTAATGGTTAGGGTTCATTGATTAGGGTTCAAGATGATGAATACGGGTTCTAGGATGGCTCTACCCTAGATACAAGATACCAGCACATCTGGAATGCTAATTCCAGATGAACTATCATAACTACTACCCTACATACCTGCTCCCGATGCTCTCCCTCCAGATCCGGGTGTCTCCATGGTCTTCGACTCACGTAACGCTGCTCTTGCTCCAAGAACGGGCCTACTCCACGGGGCTCTTTGCACCAATCTATGCCACAAGAAGCGATGTTCAAAACGGGTTTCAAGCAGTAGATGAGTCTCTGGGAGCTAGGGCTGGAAAGAGGCCTAGGGTTAGGGTTTCAGTTAATATAAGTTAGGTCCACCTAAGATGCCACGTGGCACCAATAGGGTGAGTCCTGTGTGGCGGGTGCCCAATAGGTTAAGGCCACGTGGAAAATGGTCTTAACCTATGGTTGGCTAAGTTATGTGAATAACTTAGTCATGCCCCCTAGTGCCACAATCCATGGTATACAAGACTATGAACTTAGGTTTGTATAGTGAGTCCCAGAATATACGTGGTTTTTATGGCGTATATTCCCCCGAACGCCACATTCTCCCCCTTAGGACAATCTGTCGCCTCGGCATTGCGCTAAGGTGACGAACCTACCTTATGCCTGCAAAAGAAACAGCATAGCATACACTTTAATTTAATTTATCGATCAACTTTTATTAGTTAAGAGCCAAAATTTAGGCTATATTTGTACCTATACAAAATTATATAGCCTTAACAAGGTTATTTCTTACAATAATTCAAAATATTATTATAAGAGTTATTAGGGTTCATAATCTAAATTATGGCTCCCCCTATCTTCTCGTAATGCGCTCCTCATTGATGCCCGCCTTTTACTTGCCTGCACAAGGAACACATTACGTTAGTTTAATTAATAAATTTGTGGTTTTAGGGGACCACCCCCCTTACCTCCTTGAGCGAACCATCGCCTCAAGGTTGTCCTACTACCTTGCACAAGATCATGGCCCTTTCGGATTTGAGCTTAAGGATCATTTAAGATGCTCCCGTCATCGCCCATGAACAAGTGCTACCTCGTACACGATCGCCCAGATCGAGTACACCCCAGTGCATCATGCTCCCAAGGGTTTTAAGCTAGGGAACGTCTCACGATCCCATCATCGCGCATGATCACTTGAACCTCACCATGACCCTCCTACGGCGAGGTGTGCGTGCCCGCGCATCATAGAGATCATCCGTCGATGTCCCATCATCGCCCACCATGCCTCATTCCTCACTCACATGACCCTAATGGTCATGCGCACCTCTTGCGTGTGGCCTAGAGAATGCCCTAAAGGCATCCCATCATCGCCCACACGATCCAAGATTCGGCACATGCACCCTACTAACTAGAATGCATGCGCCCGGTGGTCTAGCTAACTAACAAGCATACTAGCTAACCACCGGCAAGTCGGGTCGACTTAAGTCGGAGACGCACTACCCATCAAACTCCTTCATAAACTCTGGGTATTGCTTCTCCAAATCTTGCTTCAATACCCATGTCGCGTCTTCCACGGGTAAGTGCTTCCACTTAACCAAATATTGGAGGAACTGAGACCTCCTAGTCTTCTTGAATGACTTATCAAGAAGTAATTCAGGCATGATTTCTACTTGCTCCTCCGTCATTTCCAACAAAGTTGGAGTATCCAAGACCTCCTCAGGGTTAGGATTGTGCCTTTTTAATAAACTTACGTGGAAAACCTTGTGAACCTTAAGATGGGCCGGAAGATCCAACTTGTAGGCTTGGGAGCCCACTCTCTCCAAAATCTTGAACGGACCAGCCCACCTAGGGGCAAGCTTCTTGCAACTCCCAATCCGAAGCTTGGCTTGCTTAACCTTGATCTTCAACCAGACACTATCGCCTACCTTAAACTCTCTTACGGTCCTGTGCCTGTCGGCCACACTCTTCTGCCGACTTCTTGCTGCCAATAAGTAACCCCTTACTTCTTCCACCAGCTGCTGCATATCTCCTAACATCTGCTGGGATACTTCAACCTTCGACACAGGATTGTGCCAGGTATCCGGGGTTAGGCACTGGTACCTGTAATTTACCATGAAAGGAGACATCTGAGATGACTCCTGTTTGGCACTATTGTAGGCGAATTCCACCAAGTGGATGTACTCATCCCACTTGGACTGCTTGTTCCACACATAGCTTCGAAGCATGTCTTCAATGATTCGATTCGTCCTCTCCGTCTGGCCATCTGTTTGGGGATGATATGCCGTGCTCATGGAGAGCTTCGTCTGAATGGTGCTAAAGAGGTCCTGCCAAAAGGCACTCATAAACTTAGAATCTCTATCAGATGTTATCTCCCGAGGCATGCCATGGAGTCTAAAAATTTCCCTTACAAATAACTTGGCAGTATCTAATGCGGTGTCAGTAGTCTTGCAAGGCACAAAATGTGCCATCTTAGATAACTTGTCTACGACAACCATCAATGCATCCTTGCCTCGAAGAGTTCTAGGGAGTCCTGTGATGATTTCCATGCTTATGACCTCCCACTTCGCATTTGGCACTCCCAATGGCTCTAAAAGCACTGAAACCGGGTTGCTCCGCTTTGGTCTCCTGACACAACTGGCAATTCTGAATATATGCAGCTATCTGCCTCTTCATTCCTGGCCAGAAGTAACTACTTCGAATCTTGAAATAGGTCTTCATGAAGCCCGCATGCCCTGCTATTGGGCTGTTGTGTGTGTCGTGGAGAATTAACTTCCTTACCCCTGATGATTCGGGCACACACAACCTATGCTTGTGATACAACAGGTTGCCTTCCTTCTTATAATACTTGAAGGCTTCCCGTTCTTTATCTGTTCTGGCTTTCCTCGAGAGGCTTTCCCATACCTCCTTGAAGTCCACATCCGTTGGCAAGGACTCCTCAATCTTCTTGCCAAACTCACTCGAAAGAGTGGAAATTGCATTACAATGCGTCCTTGTCTGAAATGGTCTCCTAGAGAGAGCATCTGCCACAACATTAAGCTTGCCGGGCTTATATATAATATCAAAATCATACTCCTCAAGAAATTCCATCCACCTCCTTTGCCTTAAGTTGAGGAGTGGCTGGGTGAAAAGATACTGAAGGCTCTGGTGATCAGTATCTAACTGAAACTTCCTCCCCAGCAAATAATGCCTCCATATCCTTAACGCCCTGACAATGGCTAGCAGCTCCTGATCATGGGTTGGATAGTGTTGCTCGGCGTCGTTCATCTTCTTCGAGTCGTAGGCGACTGCCCTTCCTTCCTGCATCAAGACTGCCCCTGTTGCTATCTTGCTTGCATCCGTTGCTATCAACTTATCTTTACTCGGGTCTGGAAGAACAAGCACTGGAGCTGTTGTTAAGGCCTCCTTAAGCTTCTCAAAGGAAGCTTGGACTTTCTCTAACCAATGGCTAGTCCAATCCTTAATCTTCTTGGCCTTGGTGAGGTCCGACAAAGGGGACGCCCACTTAGCAAAGTCCTTCACGAACTTTCTATAATATCCCGCCAACCCGAGAAAGCTTCTTACTTCTGCCACATTCCTTGGAGCTGGCCAATCAACTATTGCCTCAATCTTAGATGGATCTGTGGAGATTCCCTCGGATGTTACCACATGCCCCAAATATTCCACTCGGCCTGTTGCAAAGTGGCACTTGGAGAGCTTCCCATACAACCGATGACGTCTCAACTTTTCCAACACTTTCCTCAGATGCTGACAATGCTCTTCAATGGACTTGCTGTAGATCAGAATGTCGTCGAAGAAGACAATAACAAACTCATCCAAGAAATCCTTGAAGATGTCATTCATGAGGCGCATAAACGTTGCTGGAGCATTCGACAATCCAAAGGGCATTACTGTAAACTCAAAATGACCATACCGCGTTCTAAAAGCGGTCTTATGGATATCCTCTTCTTTTATTCTTATCTGGTGGTACCCTGACCTCAAATCAATTTTAGAGAATACCTTTGCTCCTTGTAACTGGTCCATTAAATCATCTGCCCTTGGCAATGCATACTTATTCTTTATCGTCTGCTTGTTGAGCTGGCGATAGTCTATGCACATTCTTAAGCTCCCATCTTTCTTCTTCACAAAGAGTATAGGTGCTCCGAAAGGAGACACACTTGCTCTAATAAAACCAAGCTCAAGCAATTCCTGGAGCTGCTTCTTGAGCTCGATCAATTCTGGGGTGCTCATTCTATACGGCGCCTTGCTGGTAGGCTTCGCATCTGGAGCTAATGTGATCTCACATTCCACACCCCTATAAGGTGGTAGCTGCCGGATTTCATCCGGAAATACATCCTTGAACTCTGAAATAAGCCTTGCTATCTGCTTGGGCAATTGATTCCCCTTTGGGTCACTTCCATCCTGCTTGCTTGGCTCAACTGATTCCATCCTCAAGATGTAGTCCACCTTATTCCTTTCTATGCTCTTCCTTAGCTGCTTCAAAGAGATACATTGCATGGGAGAAGCTACCTTCTTACCTTTCACTATCAATTTGTTGCCGTCTGGTGCCGTCATGGTGACTTCGTTCCGGTCACAATCGATCATGGCTTTGGCTGGCTTCAAGAATTCCATCCCCACTATGAGATCATATCTTCCAATATCCATGACTTCCGCCCCCATCGGCCACTTAATCCCACTAAGGTCTATGTCAAAGATGATCCTTCTCCCTTAGTGTGCCGAATGGCGCCGTTTTACCATAGCCACCGGCCTTGGCTTAGACTTCAATACCTTGTTCTTCATTAGGGCAGCCAACCTAGGAGATGCAAAGTTGTGAGAGCTACACCGTATCTATGAGGACTACATATGGATTACTATCTATGATCCCATCAGCCCCGCGATGACAATGACTGATTTTCAATATCACCGACTCAATGTTTGCACATATGTGGCACTCACCATCTATGAAATCCCCGGGCCTCATGCTGGTCGTCCTTCGTCTTAAATGCATACGTTGGGGAATCCCAATCCACAAGTTCTCGCCAAGGCTCGCTTTTGATGACAAATGGACAATCATGCGTTGATTGCCCTGGGCCGAAGCACCTGAAGCATAGCTTTTTCTCGATACATTCTGTCTCTTCTCCTTCCTAAGATTGCCTAGAAGAAGACGCTTTTAGAGCACTGCCCCGATGCATTCTCCTTTACGGTCCCCAAAGGCTTTATCCTGACCCTTACCTTGCTGCTGGCCTCCTGATGGTGTAGCTGCTGATTGCTTACCTTGATATTGCCCCTGATACTGCCCTGAACTCTTACCCCTGAAGGTTGACTGTTTCTCTGCTGGAGTTGCTGGTGCCTCCTCCAAACTTATAGCTTTATCTTCGGCCTCTGCAACTGACCTTGGGTTGATTGCTCTAACAAGCCTCTTGATATTGTTGTTCAACCCCTCAATGTAAGTGTCCACCGCTTGCCTTTCCGAGACTCCAGGAACATGGAGCCTGAGCCGCATGAATTCTTCTATATACTTGGCTACTGACAAGCTACCCTGGTTCAACCTGTAAAACTGCTGGATCTGCCTGCTAGTATGAGATCTTGGCATATATTGCTTGCGAAAAGCCTTGCTGAAAGTCTTAAATCTGCAATTGTTCCTCTTCAGCTTGTTGGACTTAGCATATCCCTTCCACCAGATCCTTGCCGGTCCAATGAGGTTAGCTGTAGCAACTTTCCCTATATCCTTGTCTTTCATGCTGTAGGAGTTGCCAAATTCTTCCATTTCATCAAGCCATGCCTCAGCTTCCATGCCTGATCTGTCTTTCCCTGAGAACTGGCCCAGCTTCCTTGTCTTCCATACGTTGCTCATAGCACTATCCACCTTTTTTTGGTAGTCATCTGTCTTTCTTGCCCTTTTTCTTGCTCTAGGTATGTCGGACTGACTGTCGGAGCTAGAGCTGTCCTCACTGGAAGAACTATCTGATGTGCTGGAGCTAGATGACGATGGGCTCCTGGTTCTCCTTTTCCTTCTCTTATCCCTGACGTTCCCCTGGTTACCCTCCCCTTCCTGCTGAGGGACTTCGTCACCACCTGGTGGACAAGGTGGAGGTGGAGGTGGAGGTAGAGGACCATCTTCCTGTGCATTCATCAGAGGTGTCGCCCAGTTGATCAGGTGTTGCATCTGGTTCCTCATCTGTACCAGCCTCGCGTTGACCGCCTCTGGTGACATGTCTTGCTCAAAGTCTTCTTGTTCTCTGCCGAACAAGTTCCTTGGTACCCAATTGCGTTGTCGGTGCTGGTCCTGGGACTTGAGTTCCTTGCTGCAAGGATTGATCATCAATACATGTTATTTGGGTTAGATGTTGATCAATCTTGTAATTGAATTATTTTTAGTTATAAAGAAATCATGCGAAGCATTGCATTTATAAAAACAGTTAATAGTCATTAATACATAGAAGTTACATGGTAGAGTAGATATGTACTAGCACAATAAGGTACAAGAAAACATTTAGCACAATTAAACTTAAGGGGAAATTTTATAACTATTCAATGGCCTCCTGAAAGCTTAAAGAAGTTCTTGACATCCCTGAATCGGAGGCCTTTGCCGAGGTTGCGCAAGATGTTCCTTGTCGATCTTCCCTCAAGTGCTCGGGTCATCTCCGGTTCCGGGAGTTCCGGTGCAGTTGCTGCTACTACTGAAAGTGATGCGTCCTTGAGGTGTCCCCTCGCAAAGTCGCGGCAATGGAGCGTGACGGCCCTGTTGAAAAGGATGATGTGGTCTGCATGGGCGTATATCTTCGAATGCTGCCCGAAGCCCGAGAGTGCTATGAGAAGCGCCACGGATTCTTCCCCCCTTGGGCTGAACTCCTTGTGGAAGACTACCATTTGCCCTTGGCTGAGGGCTGGAAGATAGTAGCGAAGTGCCGTGCCTTTACCCGTGCCTCGCGATCCAGTGCCCTTACTTTGAGCCGCTCCGCCGTAGGCATCTACTGCCATAAGATCTTCATGGTCTCTCCACATGCTGGTTGCATTGTCCAAGTTGATGCTGCTGGACCCTTCCCTCATGCTCCTCGCTCGAACTGCCCGGCTTGAGCTTGGGCCCCTCCCTGGTTTGTACAATGTGCTCTGTATCTGCTGGAACTCCTCCTCTGGAACGATAGGTTCCTGCTGTCGATAGATCTCCCTTATCTGCTGATAGGCTGCTATGTCTGACATTGTCTCCCCAGCATAAGAGTGTCTCTCCGCCAGCTCCCTTGGAATCTCCTGGTATGAATAGTCGATGAGGTCCGTGCTTTTCCCATGTGCTATCATGCATAAGAGCTCGTCGATTCGATGTCCCTGTTCCTGGCAATATGACAAGTTGAGGATGTCATTTGCTAAAATGTACTCCTCTCCGTCGATGACTATCGGTGACAGAGCTGTGATGCCGACCGGTGGCTCGGTGGCTCTTCTGATGTCGTCGTCGTGCCTTGACATGTATCTCTGCATCCTTGTTGCTTCCCTGCTCTCCCACTCTGGGTTTTGCTCCCCTAACTGCTCGTAGTCTTCGTCGATCCGCAGAACTGGTGCCCCTGACGTCGTGCCATGGTATTCATACGCGGAGGAATCTATATTGAGGATTTGATCCTGGGCCCTACGGGTATCAAGTGGTGCTAAGTCTAAGGGCTGAACGGAAGGTTCCCCTACTTTGTTGATTGACTTATAGTGCATGAAGAGGGCAAGGGCTGTCTGAGATGAAAGGTACCTATGCCTATTATGTCTGCAGGTCATGTAATCGGGCATGGTCCTAGTCCTATCCCATAGCTGACTCTTGCCTTTAGATCCTCCCATCTCTCGACCTAAGACTTGGGTGAGTGTCTCAAGAGAAACCCAATTTCCTCCCCTAGGAGGTAGTCTAACTTCCCAAGGCAGGACCTGTTGGTCGTATTGGCACATGATATCTGTGTAGTAGGGTGTTCTCGTCAGAGTTGCATGAAGATCAAACAAGTGGTCAAACACAGAGAAGGCTTGCTCGGCAGGAAGCTGATGGATATGGCTTGCAGCATTGTACCATCTTTCAAAGTTGCTGGGCGCCATTAAGCAAGGAAGGGTGCAGAAAATGGTTTGCAAAGATCAGTGAGGGATCAGAAAATCGCCTAAGTGGCTGGGAGCAGTTCTGTTGAAGGGAAAATGGCAAATGAGGCCCCTTTTTATAGACTAGATTGGCCTCGGGATTCGTGCAAAAGGTACCTACATAGGAAGGCCTTGGTTCTATGGCTATGGGTGTCCAAATGAGCTACCATGAAGTGCAAATCTAAGCGAAACAAAGCAAGAAACACTACATGGCAGTTTGTTTGGTCAAATTTGGCTAATTTGGGTCGAAAATGGGCTGACCCGGGTGAATCCGCGCGGATGGCCTCCGCGTCGCGAACGCAGACGCGTTTGGCGCGGTCTCACCCGGTTGGCCTATTTTTGAGCCATTTTTGGTCATTTTTGGGAGTTTGAAGATGCTAACATGGCTAATTGGATCAATTCTAACCTAACTAGCAACTTATTTTGAACAAAACTGACACCTAAAAGCATATTTTTGGCGCATCCGGGTGAATCCGCGCGAAACGCGCCCGCGTCGCGGACGCAGAGGCCATTGGCGCGGTCTCACCCGGTTGCCCCAATTTTTTGCTTTTTTTGATGATTTTTTGTCAAAATTTCGTTGTAGACATGATTTCTAGGGTATTCCTAAGTATGCTATAAAGAATTCTACTACAATTGGGTTTAATTTCCTAGATTTCAAGCATCCAAAATTTTTCTACTTACAGAGGAAAACAACTTTTATATTAATAGGGAAAAACACAATTACAATAAAACTTAACTGCCTAACAAAATTTCAAAATTGAGGCTCTAGGGCCTCTCCCTACGAATCCTCCGTGCTAAGTGAATGTCCTTCGGCATAAGGGTGACTCTCTTAGCATGGATGGCACAGAGATTCCCTTCTTCAAAAAGCTACACCAGCTCTGCTTCAGCGGCCTCCTGCAGGGCCCGGGTCATTAGAGGGGTAACCCTATAATCGGTCCGGAACTCCTGCATGATTTCCCTAAGGAGACGCTCGAATGGCGCCTTCCTTATGAGGAGATTTGTGCACATTTGGAAGTGCTTGATCTCCCTAAACACCCGGGCGTGCGGACTATTTGGCCCGTGGTGAACCCTTTTGGGTTTTTCCGGTCTAGGCGGGGGTGGCTTAGGCTGATTTTTCTTCGGCCTGCCGCCCTCGACGGCCCTCTGCACTTCCTGTCGGCAGTACCAGTCGTTGTACCTCGTCCAGCGACGGAGGTACTCTTAATGCGCCTTCATCTTCTTGCGCGAGGAATTCACGATCTGGCCGGGCGTGAATTCCGTTCTCTCGACATACGCTTCTTGACCACCTTCCGGTGCTCGACCCACAGGGTAGGTGGTCTCGCGTCGGGGTTGGAAGACCCCCCGACGCCCTGCTGCTCCTCCTCCTCCTGTACCTCCTCCTCTTCACGAGGCTCTTCAATAACGATGGTCCCGTGAGGGCACAGTCGTTTTCTTCTCTTCGTCCTTCTCTCCTGCTCCCTCAGCTCCCGTTCGCGCTCCCTTGCAGCCTTCTCCTCCGGCCACTCTGCAACCTTCTCTTTGCCCTTCTTCTTCGGTACCGAAGGGCCCGCCTCTTGAGTTTGGTGTTCTTTGCTGCTGCCCAGATCCACTGCTTTGCTCCCCACGCTCTTCTACCTCGGTGTCAGAAGCGAGGGCCCAAAGTGGCCGGGACTTCGCCCGGTTCTCTGGTGTGCTGCCATGATGACGAGCCGCTCTTTGGGGCTAGGTGCGTCCTCTTCGGCGTCGTGGAAGGTTTCGCCGCTGCTGCTGGAGGGAGACTCCTCATCTCCCGGCTTCGGTCGAAGGTGCTCAGGAACCTTCTTGACGTGCCGACCTGCTGCTGCTTGCGCCATTGAGAGGGTGGGTCGCTCGTTGTACTTCCTTGCTGTTTGTTTATTCGAGCCATATCTTACGGTTCAGGAAATGGATGACGTAAAGCTGATCAAGAGAGAGATGGTGGGGGAAAGGTTGGGGAGAGAGAATGAGGTGTCAGATATTTAAAAAGGAGGGTCCCTAGGAATATTCTCCCACCATAATTACCCCTATTTATTAGCCTCCCTTATTAATTACACCATATTTAGTAATTATTTAATTGTTAATGTATGTATTAACCCTGTATTAATTCGTATTATACCTTAAATTTTTTGAATTTTCTAATGGTTTGAAGTGCTAATTATGGATTTGCGCCATTTTTCACTCGGGTCTCCGATTGGCATAATTCTTCGACCCATTTTAGGTGAAATTTGATGCAGATGCATAATTTCCACTCCAATTTTACTAGAAGATGAATTGGACTCATTCATTCCTTCGTCTAAGACTTAACCTTATTCCGGACCCACTACCTAAGAGAAAAAAAAAATTTCCCTTATTTTCGGGGTTCGATGGTGGAAATTTTTATTTCACACCCCTATAGGCCTGTTAGACTACTTTCATGGTTATGGTCAGTGCTAGTTCCTGCTCAACCAAGAACATCGCTCTGATACCATTGTGACGCTCCCTGCTAAACATACGGCGCCCAGCCGTACACTTGGCAGGAAATCCCCCGTCCGGCTCAACAACCGCACAGGCCCTTCGTCTACCCCGCACTCTAAGGTGACCCTAGTGCGGGGAGGGGACACGAAGGTGTAGATGCAGAAAAGGCATTTCAGGATCTTAAGCACAAGATGGCAACTGAGCCTGTCTTAGCTCTTCCTGATTGGAATAAACCATTTATAGTGTGCTCTGATACCAATTGATCACTGAGTTTTTCTTTCTGCTACATAAGCCCGTAACATGTCCTCGATAGTTCTGTTAACAACTTCTGTTTGGCCATTTGTTTGAGGATGATAGGCTGTAGAAAACTTCAAAGAGGTACCCAAATTCTTCATAAGTCCTGACCAAAATTTGCTGCAGAATATTGGATCCCTATCTGTGATAATTGCATCAGGCAATCCATGTATTCTAAATATCTCTTTCAAAAAGAGTTTGCTCGCCTGAGGAGCTGTCATGGTGGACTTACAAGGAATAAAATGAGCTTGTTTAGACAGCCTGTCAACAACTGTCCATATTTGATTGTTCTTATGAGAAGAATTTGGAAAACCCTGGATGAAATCCATAGTAATGTGCTTCCATGGCGCTTCTGGTATTGGTAAGGGTTGTAACAAACCAGCTGGTTTACTAGTTGAAGCTTTAACTTGTTGACAAATTGTACAAGCTTCTACATATCTTCTGACATCCCTTACCAGTTTTGGCCAATAAAATCGCCTTTTTACAGTAGCAAGTGTAGCTTGAACTCCTCGATGACCTGAATAAGGAGGTTCATGACATTCTTGCATCATTTCTGTCTATATGCCTGTGTAACACATAAGCGATTTCGGTACAAAAGGGAACCATTGTGCAACTTGTATTCCCCAAGAGGATCTCGGCCTTCTTTTTGTAACAGATTGAATGGCACTGCAAAAGAAGGATCATTTTTATAGTCCAATTTCATTGGATCTAAGTCAGTGATTCTGGCAATAGACATTGCATGTGTAAACACCCGGCTTAAGGCATCAGCAACCTTATTCTCCTTCCCTAGTTTATACTCTAGTTGCATGCCCTCAAAGTCTTTGATGGTATCAATGAGTTTCAACTGACGTGCATTTATGATATCCTGAGTTTGAATATGCTTTAGACTTTGCTGATCAAATCGAGAGGTTTCTAAATATCTCTTTCAAAAAGAGTTTGCTCGCCTGAGGAGCTGTCATGGTGGACTTACAAGGAATAAAATGAGCTTGTTTAGACAGCCTGTCAACAACTGTCCATATTTGATTGTTCTTATGAGAAGAATTTGGAAAATCCTGGATGAAATCCATACTAATGTGCTTCCATGGCGCTTCTGGTATTGGTAAGGGTTGTAACAAGCCAGCTGGTTTACTAGTTGAAGCTTGCAATTTGTAAACTGGCAACTTCAACTCATTTACCACATCCATGGAGAACCTTATTCTCCTTCCCTGGTTTATACTCTAGTTGCATGCCCTCAAAGTCTTTGATAGTATCAAGGAGTTTCAACTGACGTTCTTGCATCATTTTCTGTCTATATGCCTGTGTAACACATAAGCGATTTCGGTACAAAAGGGAACCATTGTGCAACTTGTATTCCCCAAGAGGATCTCGGGTAAATCACCTGTAAAGAAACAAAACAGCGAAAAGATAATCCAGTTAGTAGGAGAAGCTCGATCCACCCAATCGGATTCACCAGGAAATCTTTATCCTGGAGCAGGAAATCTTTATCCCGCTCAGACCAACAAGCTAGGCTATGGAGATTTGGAAGTAGAAGGAAAAATCATTAGAGGAAGAGAGGTAAGGCTTTGGCGGTGATTCTCTATCTCTCGTCCCCCTATGTATGTGCTTTTATAGTCTCTTGAAAGGTCATTTAAGGTAAATTGCCTTTTTACAGTAGCAAGTGTAGCTTGAACTCCTTAGGTCACCCAACCACCACACTTTTGAATTGATATGGTCTATGGGGTATGGGATAAAGCCTGGAAAGGTTGGGGCCCATTGGATAACGATTTCCTTGAAGGATCCGCCCTTTTGGTGTGTTGGTTATCACTAGAGGTGCTAGTGTGTAACATTTGGTATCAGAGCCAAGGTTCAATTCCTCGTGGCAACATTGGTGTGTTCCACATGCTTGAGGGCAAGCATCTCGAGGAGGGGGAGGAATTGATATGGTCTATGGGGTATGGGATAAAGCCTGAAAAGGTTGGGGCCCATTGGATAACGATTTCCTTGAAGGATCCGCCCTTTTGGTGTGTTGGTTATCACTAGAGGTGCTAGTGTGTAACATTTAGCTAGTGCGTAGCATTTGGTATCAGAGCCAAGTTTCAATTCCTCGTGGCAACATTGGTGTGTTCCACATGCTTGAGGGCAAGCATCTCAAGGAGGGGGAGGAATTGATATGGTCTGTGGGGTATGGGATAAAGCCTGGAAAGGTTGGGGCCCATTGGATAACAATTTCCTTGAAGGATCCGCCCTTTTGGTGTGTTGGTTATCACTAGAGGTGCTAGTGTGTAGTAACATGTCTTAGCTCTTCCTGATTGGAATAAACGATTTCCTTGAAGGATCCGCCCTTTTGGTGTGTTGGTTATCACTAGAGGTGCTAGTGTGTAACATTTGGTATCAGAGCCAAGGTTCAATTCCTCGTGGCAACATTGATGTGTTCCACATGCTTGAGGGCAAGCATCTCGAGGAAGGGGAGGAATTGATATGGTCTATGGGGTATGGGATAAAGCTTGGAAAGGTTGGGGCCCATTGGATAAAGATTTCCTGGTGAATCCGGTTGGGTGGATCGAGCTTCTCCTACTAACTGGATTATCTTTCCGCTGTTTTGTTTCTTTACAGGTGATTTACCCGAGATTAAGAACAGATCTTATCAATTGGTATCAGAGCCCTGTAATCTATGCACATTCTATATCCCTTGTCCTTCTTATTGATTCAGCCAAGCAGTTCTCCTTTTGGAGCCCCTGTTATCCTAATCAAAAAGAAGGACAAGGGATATAGAATGTGCATAGATTACAGGGCTCTGATACCA
The DNA here is from genome assembly GCA_021234155.1 of Isoetes taiwanensis. NCBI lineage: Eukaryota > Viridiplantae > Streptophyta > Lycopodiopsida > Isoetales > Isoetaceae > Isoetes > Isoetes taiwanensis. The sequence continues at coordinate 20,840,782 of JAJEKV010000012.1, read as the reverse complement.
ATTGATAAGATCTGTTCTTAATCTCGGGTAAATCACCTGTAAAGAAACAAAACAGCGGAAAGATAATCCAGTTAGTAGGAGAAGCTCGATCCACCCAACCGGATTCACCAGGAAATCTTTAGTATTTTTTTTATATACATATTTTTTGGCACCTCGACCCAGAATGTGTAAATGAATGTGAACCTTTGCTATCATATTCTGAAGCAAAGACTTTAATACAAAGTGACGCTGAGTCATATTTCATTTATTTGAGAGACTCTGATCCTCCATTTCAAACTCCTCCTGAATTGTATGGTTTTCTTAAAGCATATTCAAACTCAGGATATCATAAATGGCTTAAGTTTCATCCACCTTCTGATGCTGACCAAATCAAACAGGAAGAAGGAAAAATCATTAGAGGAAGAGAGGTAAGGCTTTGGCGGTGATTCTCCTTCTTCCTATTTGATTTGGTTCCATTCTTTCTGAAGGATTCTATAATAGTTGGCAGGCAAATAGTTTGCTTCAAAAGCATGCTTGAATTCTGACCATAAATTAATCTGAGGTTCCATCTGTCTATATGCCTGTGTAACACATAAGCGATTTCGGTACAAAAGGGAACCATGTGCAACTTGTATTCTCCAAGAGGATCTCGGCCTTCTTTTTGTAACAGATTGAATGGGATAAAGCCTGGAAAGGTTGGGGCCCATTGGATAACGATTTCCTTGAAGGATCCGCCCTTTTGATGCGTTGGTTATCACTAGAGGTGCTAGTGCGTAACATTATGAGGAGACTTTGGATCTTCCTCCACCTCGTCCAGAGGATCATGCTATACATTTATACCCAGATGCAAAGCCTCCAAATAGAGCACCCTACAGAGTAAGTCATTTTGAGAAGCTGCAGCTAGAAAAACAAATAAGGGAAATGTTAGAACGGCAATTGATTCAGCCAAGCAGTTCTCCTTTTGGAGCCCCTGTTATCCTAATCAAAAAGAAGGACAAGGGATATAGAATGTGCATAGATTACAGGGCTCTGATACCAATTGATCACTGAGTTTTTCTTTCTGCTACATAAGCCCGTAACATGTCCTCGATAGTTCTGTTAACAACTTCTGTTTGGCCATTTGTTTGAGGATGATAGGCTGTAGAAAACTTCAAAGAGGTACCCAAATTCTTCATAAGTCCTGACCAAAATTTGCTGCAGAATATTGGATCCCTATCTGTGATAATTGCATCAGGCAATCCATGTATTCTAAATATCTCTTTCAAAAAGAGTTTGCTCACTTTGAGGAGTCAGTCATGGTGGACTTACAAGGAATAAAATGAGCTTGTTTAGACAACTTTACAACAACTGTCCATATTTTATTGTTCTTATGAGAAGAATTTGGAAAACCCCGGATGAAATCCATAGTAATGTGCTTCCATGGCGCTTTGTCCAAATTGGTAAGGGTTGTAACAAGCCCGGTGGTTTTACTAGTTGAAGCTTTAACTTGTTGACAAATTGTACAAGCTTCTACATATCTTCGACATCCCTTACCCGGTTTGGCCAATAAAATTGCCTTTTACGATAGCAAGTGTAGCTTGAACTCCTCGATGACCGAATAAGGAGGTTCATGACATTCTTGCATCATTTTCTGTCTATATGCCTGTGTAACACATAAGCGATTTCGGTACAAAAGGGAACCATTGTGCAACTTGTATTCCCCAAGAGGATCTCGGCCTTCTTTTTGTAACAGATTGAATGGCACTGCAAAAGAAGGATCGTTTTTATAGTCCAATTTCATTGGATCTAAGTCAGTGATTCTGGCAATAGACATTGCATGTGTAAACACCCGGCTTAAGGCATCAGCAACCTTATTCTCCTTCCCTGGTTTATACTCTAGTTGCATGCCCTCAAAGTCTTTGATGGTATCAATGAGTTTCAACTGACGTGCATTTATGATATCCTGAGTTTGAATATGCTTTAGACTTTGCTGATCAAATCGAGCTATGAATTTAGTCTCCATCAGATAATGTCTCCATTTCTTTAATGCATGCACTAAAGCAATCAACTCTTTCTCATAAGTACTGTAGCCCTGCTCAGAAGGCTTTAGCATACGACTAATGTAAGCCAATGGGTGTCCATCTTGCATAAGCACTGCACCAATAGCACTACCACTTGCATCTGAGCACACTATAAATGGTTTATTCCAATCGGGAAAGAGCTAAGACAGCTTTCGGGTTGCCATCTTGTGCTTAAGATCCTGAAATGCCTTTTCTGCATCATCATTCCACTGAAACGGTACATCCTTTTTCAGAAATCTGTTCAATGGAAGAGTTATTTTCGCAAAATCCTTCACAAATCGGCGGTAATAACTGCACAATTGGACAAAGGAGCGCAATTCTTTGACATTGTTAGGTCGAGGCCAATCATACATGGGTACAAGGTATGTGAAATTGGCACCCAGGTACTATGGACCATTTCAAATTGAAGACAGAGTAGGTGGATATGCCTTACTTTAAAGGGGGTTCCGGTGTAAAACCGACACAAGTTATCAGTTTCTTGGGTATTTGGGAGAAATTCTTTGAACGCGTCAAGGCGTCTGAACAAGAAAAGTTACAAGCCATGGAAGCACATTACTATGGATTTCATCCAGGGTTTTCCAAATTCTTCTCATAAGAACAATCAAATATGGACAGTTGTTGACAGGCTGTCTAAACAAGCTCTGATACCAATTGATAAGATCTGTTCTTAATCTCGGGTAAATCACCTGTAAAGAAACAAAAGAGCGGAAAGATAATCCAGTTAGTAGGAGAAGCTCGATCCACCCAACCGGATTCACCAGGAAATCTTTATCCTGGAGCGGGAAATCTTTATCCCGCTCAGACCAACAAGCTAGGCTATGGAGATTTGGAAGTAGAAGGAAAAATCATTAGAGGAAGAGAGGTAAGGCTTTGGCGGTGATTCTCTATCTCTCGTCCCCTATGTGTGTGCTTTTATAGTCTCTTGAAAGGTCATTTAAGGTAAATTGCCTTTTCGGCCTTTGCCTTTTTAGAAAGGCACTTAGCCCTTTATTATTAAATCTAAGGTTGGCGCCTTGGTTAGACACTTGGGCTTTCTAGCTAGAGATAGAGACCAAGGTTCAAATCCAAGTGAGGACAATTCCGGATGGGCTGATATCAGGTCCCGTTATCAGCCATAAATATTTTAAGAGCCAATGGTTTCATTTAAATTACTTGTTGGTTGTGAATCACACCCCCGAGCTAGTATTTTGTTCTAATACCATTCTAATATCGTAACAATCCTTCCCTTTCCGTGATTGAACGTCCTCGGATTGACTTGAGGCCATCACTGAATGAATTGTGATGAGCAATTTTTCCTTCTACTTCCAAATCTCCATAGCCTAGCTTGTTGGTCTGAGCGGGATAAAGATTTCCTGCTCCAGGATAAAGATTTCCTAGTGAATCCGGTTGGGTGGATCGAGCTTCTCCTACTAACTGCATTATCTTTCCGCTGTTTTGTTTCTTTACAGGTGATTTACCCGAGATTAAGAACAGACCTTATCAATTGGTATCAGAGCAAGGTTTGGTCTTGAGTAATAAATTCCTGTGCTATGGCTGCTAATCGCTTCAATATCTCTGAAAGTGACTATATGCAAGCTATGTATACGCTGGCTTTGTGGCAGCTCGAATCGCCCCCCCTCCTCATCCTAGCCATCTTTGAATACCGTAGTTTATGGAAGCACATTACTATGGATTTCATCCAGATTTTCCAAATTCTTCTCATAAGAACAATCAAATATGGACCGGTTGTTGTGTCATCTAAACAAGCTCATTTTATTCCTTGTAAGTCCACCATGACAGCTCCTCAGGCGAGCAAACTCTTTTTGAAAGAGATATTTAGAATACATGGATTGCCTGATGCAATTATCACAGATAGGGATCCAATATTCTGCAGCAAATTTTGGTCAGGACTTATGAAGAATTTGGGTACCTCTTTGAAGTTTTCTACAGCCTATCATCCTCAAACGATGGCCAAAATGCGTTGTTAACGTAACTATCGAGGACATGTTCTGCGGGGCTTATGTAGCGTAAAAGAAAACCTTCGATGGGAGGATTATCTATATAAATTTGCAACCGGCCCTTTTCTTGTTCTGAAGCTACTGCTTTCAATCGTCCTCTTTCTTCACCTGCTTGGGATGTTTCAGCCTTATCCTCCAGATTATGAGTTTGGGCAATGGGTTCCTTAGGAGGGTTCCTTAAACCGCACTTTTTCTTATCGGCTTTTCTTGAACAAGCGTGTTCTTTGGACAATTAGTCCGATAGTCACGGACCACCACATATATAACAACCAGTTCTTGGTCCCTTGGGAGTCTCTTGCTGTTGGGACTTATACCCATTACTCTTCTTTCGGCTACCAAACCGTGTTCCCCTTCGAGGTCTCCTTTCATCCCGTCCTCTTCTACCCTTGTTATCTTTTCTATTGTCATACTTTTCTCTTTTCATTCTCTTTTTTCTCTCGATGGTGTTCCTTCCCATATCACCAATCTTCTAGCTTTGGAATTAAGTTTCCTCTCGCCAGCTCACGCTTTTGGATTACCGCCATATCTCATCGTTCTAAAAGATCCAAAGATCCAAAAGATTTCCTCTCGCAATCCATTAACATACTTTTCGCAAAAGTTCACTTCACCGAGATTGCGAACTTGGGACCCTAAGTGATTAAACTTGGGGTTATAGTCAGCTCTGATTCTCCTTCTTCCCCGTTTGATTTGGTCCCATTCTTTACGAAGGATTCTATAATAGTTGACAGCCAAATAGTTTGCTTCAAAAGCATGCTTGAATTCGGACCATAAATTAATCGAGGTTCCATCTGCCTCTCCTTCCACCACCAAACCTGCGCTTTTGATCATCAAGGTGCGTGTCCATGGCTTGTAACTTTTCTTGTTCGGGCCTTTGACGCTGTTCAAAGAATTTCTCCCAAATACCCAAGAAATAACTTGTGTCGGTTTTTACCTAACCCCTTTAAAGTAAGGCATATCCACCTTTTCAAGCCACTTACACAATCTGTCTTTCTTGCGGTTATTTTTCAAAGATCACCGAAACATCGTAATCTTGAATGTGAGGTGGAGGAGGAATTTCAAAGTTTGGGGCTTGGTAGAGGAGGTGGCACGTAATCATTCATGGCGTATTTGTTTGCAGATCGGGCAAGAATTGGTATGCAATTGCCAAATGCTCTAATTGTCTCTGATACCAATTGATAAGATCTGTTCTTAATCTCGGATCAATCACCTGTAAAGCAACAAACAGCGGAAAGATAATCCAGTTAGTAGGAGAAGCTCGATCCACCCAACCGGATTCACCAGGAAATCTTTATCCCGCTCAGACCAACAAGCTAGGCTATGGAGATTTGGAAGTAGAAGGAAAAATCATTAGAGGAAGAGAGGTAAGGCTTTGGCGGTGATTCTCTATCTCTCGTCCCCCTATGTATGTGCTTTTATAGTCTCTTGAAAGGTCATTTAAGGTAAATTGCCTTTTCGGCCTTTGCCTTTTTAGAAGGGCACTTAGCCCTTTATTATTAAATCTAAGGTTGGCGCCTTGGTTAGACACTTGGGCTTTCTAGCTAGAGACCAAGGTTCAAATCCAAGTGAGGACAATTCCGGATGGGCTGATATCAGGTCCCGTTATCAGCCATAAATATTTTAAGAGCCAATGGTTTCATTTAAATTACTTGTTGGTTGTGAATCACACCCCCGAGCTAGTATTTTGTTCTAATACCATTCTAATATCGTAACAATCCTTCCCTTTCCGTGATTGAACGTCCTCGTCAATCTTAGGAAAAATTGCTCATCATAATTCATTCAGTGATGGCCTCAAGTCAATCCGAGGACTTTCATCTCAATTCATTTAGAGATGGCCTCAAGTCAATCTGAGGTCTTGGCCTCAAGTCAATCCGAGGACTTTCATCTCAATTCATTTAGAGATGGCCTCAAGTCAATCTGAGGTCTTTGAGCCTTAGGCAATTAAGCCCGACCAACGTATATCATTCTTTAGATATTCCACGCTGGGATTCCCTTGGTTGTCATAGCCAGACAAATAATATTTGTTGCAACAAGTTATATATCATGTAATTGAAATAATTTGCAAATTAATCATGTCTCAAAGTCAGTTCATACTCATCCACAAGTGCTTGATACTCTTTGAGTTGGTCTTTGGAGTACCATACTGCATCAGAAGGTGGATGAAACTTAAACTTTACTAGATACCTTCGATAAGAAGATCGACGTGTCTCCTTGTCTTGATGAGTAAGAATCTTCTCAGGTTCTAGTATTTCTTCATCTCGTTTAATGAGTGGTGGATCTGGATAGTCCATCTTCTGCAAAACCTCAGGAGAAATTTCACCTCCGTTGAAGGGTTTTAGTACTACAACATTAAAGACTGGATGAAGCTTAAGCCATTTCTGATATAGACGAAGGCGATAAGCATTCTCACCTACTCTGTCTTCAATTTGAAATGGTCCGTAGTACCTGGGTGCCAATTTCACATACCTTGTACCCATTTTTCGAAGCCTCTTCCTGGGAAGATGTATCCACACCCATTGTCCTTGTTTATATTCAACTTTTCTCCGCTTCTTAGCCAGTTTGGACATCATAGCCTGCTGACTACTAAGAATGCGAGTCTTGACTTCCTTCAAAATGTCCATAAAGTCATGAGCGACTGCATCTGAAGGGGGAACTTCACCTCCAATCTTTGTGATAGGTGAATCTAAGCCACATCTGTAGACAATCTCAAATGGAGTTTTCTGGGTTACCGAATGGACGGTATTGTTTTATGCAAACTCTAGCATATATAGATAATCCTCCCACTGAGTTTATCTTTCTGCTACATAAGCCCGTAACGTGTCGTCGATAGTTCTGTTAAGAACTTCTGTTTGGCCATCTGTTTGAGGATGATAGGCTGTAGAATCTGTCTTTCTTCACCTTTTCAAGCCACTTACACAATCTGTCTTTCTTGGGGTTATTTTCAGCATCACCAGAAACATCATAATCTTGAACAGGAGGTGGAGGAGGAATTTCAGGCGGAGGGCCGCTTGGTAGAGGAGGTGGCACAGAATCATTCATGGCGGTATTTGTTTGCGCAGGATCGGGCAAGAATTGGTATGCAATTGCCAAATGCTCTAATTGTCTCTGGTATTCAGCATGGCTAGCAATTGATAAGATCTGTTCTTAATCTCGGGTAAATCGCCTGTAAAGAAACAAAACAGCGGAAAGATAATCCAGTTAGTAGGAGAAGCTCGATCCACCCAACCGGATTCACCAGGAAATCTTTATCCTGGAGCAGGAAATCTTTATCCCGCTCAGACCAACAAGCTAGGCTATGGAGATTTGGAAGTAGAAGGAAAAATCATTAGAGGAAGAGAGGTAAGGCTTTGGCGGTGATTCTCTATCTCTCGTCCCCCTATGTATGTGCTTTTATAGTCTCTTGAAAGGTCATTTAAGATAAATTGCCTTTTCGGCCTTTGCCTTTTTAGGAAGGCACTTAGCCCTTTATTATTAAATCTAAGGTTGGCGCCTTGGTTAGACACTTGGGCTTTCTAGCTAGAGACCAAGGTTCAAATCCAAGTGAGGACAATTCCGTATGGGCTGATATCAGGTCCCGTTATCAGCCATAAATATTTTAAGAGCCAATGGTTTGATTTAAATTACTTGTTGGTTGTGAATCACACCCCCGAGCTAGTATTTTGTTCTAATACCATTCTAATATCGTAACAATCCTTCCCTTTAAAGATTGAGCGTCCTCGTCAATCTTAGGAAAAATTGCTCATCACAATTCATTCGTTGATGGCCTCAAGTCAATCAGGGACTTTCATCTCAATTCATTTAGAGATGGCCTCAAGTCAATCGAGGTCTTTGAGCCTTAGGCAATTAAGCCCACCAGCGTATATCATTCTTTAGATATTCCCTTCCCTTTTGGGATTCCCTTGTTTGTCATAGCCGGACAAATAATATTTGTTGCAACAAGTTATATATCATGTAATTGAAATAATTTGCAAATTAATCATGTCTCAAAGTCAGTTCATACTCATCCACAAGTGCTTGATACTCTTTGAGTTGGTCTTTGGAGTACCATCTTGCATCGGAAGGTGGATGAAACTTAAACTTTTCTAGATACCTTCGATAAGAAGATCGTGTGTCTCCTTGTCTTGATGAGTAAGAATCTTCTCAGGTTCTAGTATTTCTTCATCTCCTTTAATGAGCGGTGGATCTGGATAGTCCATCTTCCTCGCAAAACCTCGGGTAGAAATTTCACCTCCCTTGAAGGGTTTTAGTACTACAACATTAAAATACCTGGATGAATCTTAAGCCATTTCCCATATAGAGCCGTAGGCGATAAGCATTCTCACCTACTCTGTCTTCAATTTGAAATGGTCCGTAGTCCCCGGGTGCCAATTTCACATACCTTGTACCCATTTTTCTAGCCTCTTCCCCGGGAAGATGTATCCACACCCATTGTCCTTGTTTATATTCAACTTTTCTCCCGCTTCTTAGCCAGTTTGGACATCATAGCCTCACGACTACTAAGAATGCGAGTCTTGACTTCCTTCAAAATGTCCATAAAGTCATGAGTGATGCAGATCCTGGTTTTGGGGAACTTCACTCTCCTCCAATCTTTGTGATAGGTGAATCTAAGCCACATCGTAGACAATCTCAAATGGAGTTTTACGGGTTACCAATGGATTGGTATTGTTATATGCAAACTCTAGCATATATAGATAATCCTCCCATCGAGTTTTTCTTTTTGCTACATAAGCCCGAATTAACATGTCCTCGATAGTTCTCATTAACAACTTCGCTTGGCCATCCGCTTGAGGATGATAGGTCAGAGAAAACTTCAAAGAGGTACCCAAATTCTTCATAAGTCCTGACCAAAATTTGCTGCAGAATATTGGATCCCTATATGTGATAATTGCATCAGGCAATCCATGTATTCTAAATATCTCTTTCAAAAAGAGTTTGCTCGCCTGAGGAGCTGTCATGGTGGACTTACAAGGAATAAAATGAGCTTGTTTAGACAGCCTGTCAACAACTGTCCAAACAGAAGTTTTCTACAGCCTATCATCCTCAAACAGATGGCCAAACAGAAGTTCTTAACAGAACTATCGACGACATGTTACGGGCTTATGTAGCAGAAAGATAAACTCAGTGGGAGGATTATCTATATATGCTAGAGTTTGCATATAACAATACCGTCCATTCGGTAACCCAGAAAACTCCATTTGAGATTGTCTACAGATGTGGCTTAGATTCACCTATCACAAAGATTGGAGGTGAAGTTCCCGCTTCAGATGCAGTCGCTCATGACTTTATGGACATTTTGAAGGAAGTCAAGACTCGCATTCTTAGTAGTCAGCAGGCTATGATGTCCAAACTGGCTAAGAAGCGGAGAAAAGTTGAATATAAACAAGGACAATGGGTGTGGATACATCTTCCCAGGAAGAGGCTTCGAAAAATGGGTACAAGGTATGTGAAATTGGCACCCAGGTACTACGGACCATTTCAAATTGAAGACAGAGTAGGTGAGAATGCTTATCGCCTTCGTCTATATCAGAAATGGCTTAAGCTTCATCCAGTCTTTAATGTTGTAGTACTAAAACCCTTCAACGGAGGTGAAATTTCTCCTGAGGTTTTGCAGAAGATGGACTATCCAGATCCACCACTCATTAAACGAGATGAAGAAATACTAGAACCTGAGAAGATTCTTACTCATCAAGACAAGGAGACACGTCGATCTTCTTATCGAAGGTATCTAGTAAAGTTTAAATTTCATCCACCTTCTGATGCAGTATGGTACTCCAAAGACCAACTCAAAGAGTATCAAGCACTTGTGGATGAGTATGAACTGACTTTGAGACATGATTAATTTGCAAATTATTTCAATTACATGATATATAACTTGTTGCAACAAATATTATTTGTCCAAGTATGACAACCAAGGGAATCCCAAATGGAATATCTAAAGAATGATATAATGCTTGGTCGCTTAATTGCCTAAGGCTCAAAGACCTCGATTGACTTGAGGCCATCTCTAAATGAATTGAGATGAAAGTCCTCTGGATTGACTTGAGGCCAAGACCTCAGATTGACTTGAGGCCATCTCTAAATGAATTGAGATGAAAGTCCCTGATTGACTTGAGGCCATCAATTAATGAATTATGATGAGCAATTTTTCCTAAGATTGACGAGGACGTTCAATCACGGAAAGGGAAGGATTGTTACGATATTAGAATGGTATTAGAACAAAATACTAGCTCGGGGGTGTGATTCACAACCAACAAGTAATTTAAATGAAACCATTGGCTCTTAAAATATTTATGGCGATAACGAGACCGATATCAGCCCATCCGGGTTGTCCTCACTTGATTTGAACCTTGGTCTCTAGCTAGAAAGCCCAAGTGTCTAACCAAGGCGCCAACCTTAGATTTAATAATAACGGGCTAAGTGCCTTTCTAAAAAGGCAAAGGCCGAAAAGGCAATTTACCTTAAATGACCTTTCAAGAGACTATAAAAGCACATACATAGGGGGACGAGAGATAGAGAATCACCGCCAAAGCCTTACCTCTCTTCCTCTAATGATTTTTCCTTCTACTTCCAAATCTCCATAGCCTAGCTTGTTGGTCTGAGCGGGATAAAGATTTCCTGCTCCAGGATAAAGATTTCCTGGTGAATCCGGTTGGGTGGATCGAGCTTCTCCTACTAACTGGATTATCTTTCCGCTGTTTTGTTTCTTTACAGGTGATTTACCCGAGATTAAGAACAGATCTTATCAATTGGTATCAGAGACAATTAGAGCATTTGGCAATTGCATACCAATTCTTGCCCGATCCTGCGCAAACAAATACCGCCATGAATGATTCTGTGCCACCTCCTCTACCAAGCGGCCCTCCGCCTGAAATTCCTCCTCCACCTCCTGTTCAAGATTCTGATGTTTCTGGTGATGCTGAAAATAACCGCAAGAAAGACAGATTGTGTAAGTGGCTTGAAAAGGTGGATATGCCTTACTTTAAAGGGGGTTCCGGTATAAAACCGACACAAGTTATCAGTTTCTTGGGTATTTGGGAGAAATTCTTTGAACGCGTCAAGGCGTCTGAACAAGAAAAGTTACAAGCCATGGACACGTACCTTGATGATCAAGCGCAGGTTTGGTGGCAGGGAAGGAGACAGATGGAACCTCAGATTAATTTATGGTCTGAATTCAAGCATGCTTTTGAAGCAAACTATTTGCCTGCCAACTATTATAGAATCCTTCAGAAAGAATGGGACCAAATCAAACAGGAAGAGGCTTCGAAAAATGGGTACAAGGTATGTGAAATTGGCACCCAGGTACTACGGACCATTTCAAATTGAAGACAGAGTAGGTGAGAATGCTTATCGCCTTCGTCTATATGGGAAATGGCTTAAGATTCATCCAGTCTTTAATGTTGTAGTACTAAAACCCTTCAAGGGAGGTGAAATTTCTCCTGAGGTTTTGCAGAAGATGGACTATCCAGATCCACCGCTCATTAAAGGAGATGAAGAAATACTAGAACCTGAGAAGATTCTTACTCATCAAGACAAGGAGACACGTCGATCTTCTTATCGAAGGTATCTAGTAAAGTTTAAGTTTCATCCACCTTCTGATGCAGTATGGTACTCCAAAGACCAACTCAAAGAGTATCAAGCACTTGTGGATGAGTATGAACTGACTTTGAGACATGATTAATTTGCAAATTATTTCAATTACATGATATATAACTTGTTGCAACAAATATTATTTGTCTGGCTATGACAACCAACGCGCCCTTCCTCTATGGGCTCCTATAACAGCGGAAGCGATAAACACGTCAGAACTAGCATCAACAATACCAATACTACCTTGAAGGATAGTCCATCACATATCCACAAGTGCAAAGATGATAATCATAAACCGTAAAACATGAGAGCTCCTACCCAGGCTCAGACTCGTAAGGAGGATGACTGACCGGCTAGGCCTCAAGATAGAGCAGACCGAGTTGTGGCAATGGCGAGGGCTGGCATAAGACAATGGCTAGGGTTGACCACTCCATCCGCCCCTCCTGTGCATACTTTGCAGATGGGATAAAACAGGCTCTGGCGTGACTCTAGCCTTCCGGATCGCAATCCCATGGCATCACCCATCTGGACTACTCCGTGTTGCATCTCCCCGGTCCGGGACGAGGCGGTGAAGGGTTGCATCTCCCCTTCCCAGGGTCTAGAAGTTCCGTGGGCGGCTAGAGAATCGTGGTGACACACGATTCGTACCCGACTTAACCCCCAAAACGAGAGCCAAGCCGACACTTGCAGCTCTCGAGAGGCAGGGCGGCACCATTGCCCCGGGAGGTGTCGGACCCATGCTCGGCCCTCAGAAGTGACCGACCATAAGCCTAGCCCACTATGGGATCCCCCGAAGCCCCCCTTTCGGCAGGGGATCCTCCCTCCACATTGCTCCTAGCCTCGTTGTGTGGTGTGCGAGTCGCATCATAGCCCCAATAGCACGGTGGGCTACTACGACAAAGTAAAGTAATAGGAACTAAGGGATCTACTCTAGGAGCATACTACATATGGCCCTAGGTCTCTACCCCCCTTCCCAATACAAGAGGAGCAAACATGATCAACCATCATCACATAATCATCATAACATGAGAATAATCATAAGAACATCTTAACCTAATCGTACAAATCTAACTAATGGTTAGGGTTCATTGATTAGGGTTCAAGATGATGAATACGGGTTCTAGGATGGCTCTACCCTAGATACAAGATACCAGCACATCTGGAATGCTAATTCCAGATGAACTATCATAACTACTACCCTACATACCTGCTCCCGATGCTCTCCCTCCAGATCCGGGTGTCTCCATGGTCTTCGACTCACGTAACGCTGCTCTTGCTCCAAGAACGGGCCTACTCCACGGGGGCTGCTGCACCAATCTATGCCACAGCAAACGATGTTCGAAACGGGGTTTCGAACGAGTAGATGAGTCTCTGGGAGCTAGGGCTGGAAAGAGGCCTAGGGTTAGGGTTTCAGTTAATATAAGTTAGGTCCACCTAAGATGCCACGTGGCACCAATAGGGTGAGTCCTGTGTGGCGGGTGCCCAATAGGTTAAGGCCACGTGGAAAATGGTCTTAACCTATGGTTGGCTAAGTTATGTGAATAACTTAGTCATGCCCCCTAGTGCCACAATCCATGGTATACAAGACTATGAACTTAGGCTTGTATAGTGACGGGTCCAGGAATATACGTATTTATGGCGTATATTCCCCTGGAACGTCACACTCTCGCTGCCGTACGTCACCCCCCCGTGTGAATATGCACCCAAACCAAAGGGGGTTTAAGGGGGAATTTTATTTTTAAGTGTGGAATGTAATGGTTTGTGTTATATCTAAAAATGTTTTGGCCCCTTCGGGGCCTTCAACAAACCAAAGGGCCCGAATGTAATGAATTGTATTTATTTTAAAAAAAATTGGGTCTTGGTTGCTTATTGTAAACCAAGTCGTTGGCATATCTTTTTGAACATGCAACACAACATGGTGAATAGTCTGCGGCACATTCCTTTGCAAGAGGTTTGCCAATACTTTTGAAATGCTTATACCTAAAACTGAGATTGAAGACAGTGTTTATGAAACTTTAGCAATACGCATGTAATGCCTTCGCACTACAGACCAAAATCTTGGCACAAATCATCTTCATGATGTGCCTATATGGTATGTAAGAACATCCGCAACAAAAATTTGACCGGATTTGAAAGATAAACCAATGGATACTTCTATCGTAAGGCATAAAAAAAGCTTATCTGAGCAGGTTTATATGTAATCAGACCATTTGTAGATCTTTTTAAGATCAAACTCATAAATCTAACAAATATAATGAGAAATATAATAAGATGAAATCAAGATTATCCATTTTGCCAATTTCAAAATCTGTGGCATGAACCAGCAAATATAACTACAAGCTTTGTATCACAGTTACAGAAATCTTTCATTGCACTTTGTGGCATAAACTATCTAATGTGTTTTATTCTGCTGCGAGCAAAAGTAAGAAATAAACATCTTATTTTTGTGGAAGCCTTTTTGGAGCAAAACTTCACAATATGATTCGAATAGAAAGCAGTCATTTGTTGGTTTCTTTCCTGGAACTTTGAGAGGATGCTGGCTGGGATAGGCCTGCAGCAAATTCTTAATGCCATAGATTAAAGAAAAGGATTTGGGTCCAATAGTTACCTCGTTGAAATCGACATGGGCTGTTGTGAATCTTGTTGGTCAGCAAATACCCAAGGGTTTGAGCTGCCATGGTGCCACCACAGTTGAATGCAGATGACGAGACATATAGTAAAGGCTTCTCTTCGGCTTTTGCAGTAACCCAACAATCTTAGAATCTGCTTTGTGCAGTCAAAAGCCCATGCAAGCAACAAAACCATCTGCAAACTCAGATAAGCCAAGCTGCTTCAAATCCATCTGTCACATTAGGAACAATCATTTGAAAGACACTGCATCCTTCCCTTTAGCAATACTACAAACCCTACCAAAGCCGGCCGGAACAGAACTGTTTTGACATAGAAAATATAACCAAAGATGGGCATACCATACACCATCGAAAAGATCCTGGAGAGAGCTTTCGAACGCAATAAGCCTTACCTGAAACAGAGTCCTGGATCAAAAGTTATGTTAGAAATTGTGTTGCCGGTGAAAAGCTGCGCTACATGGCGCCTAGGGTTTCACAGAAGGGTAAAGGTTATATCTTTTTCTTTTTGATTTTATTTCTATTTTTATTTTTTACTTTTTGAAAAAGGCTTTTATTGTAAGCCATTCAATCTCGTCTTTTTTAAAGAGGGTTTTTGTTGTAAGCCCTTTGATTCTTGACCATTAAGAAAGGAAAAAAAAAATAGCACAAGTTGCATGCAAATACCTGGCACACTCTAGATGTACCAATTAGTACACCTCACGTAATACGGCCACCAAATCATATAAAAACCATTGAAAAAAGTGTACAAAAATACAAAATAAACCCCATGTTATTATGTTAGATATTAACATTACATTAATTAACACAAACCATTACATTCAATAAATTAAAATCCCCCAAAAGCCCCCCGAGAGCCCCTAGATACTTACAATACATGTACAAAATTAACGCCATTAAGTACATTCTTTCAAACCTTATAGTGTTTTGCAAACCTCAATATACAGTATACAAAAACTTGTACATGCATACCCCACAAACGAGGATCGCTATGTACAGTCCAGATCGAGGAATAAAGGGCAAATATGCCCATCCGATAGCTCTCGATGCACGGCGTAACCCCTCGTGTGAATAGTCAATGAAAAGATCGAGGCCCTCGGGTAATGTGGAAAATTAGTGTTAAAGCTCCCAAAAAACAGTGATTAACTAGTCTTAATAGTGTTATTCAAAGGTATAATATAAACATACAACGCTTTGTGTATAATGTAAACATTGGTATGAAGGTGCATCCTTTCTACAGATTGGTGAGCATAAGCTTAATGTAGATTCTAAATGTAACTTTGCATCTAAAATGAGCTATTGCATCTGAAAAAATAGCACTCATAAATGTCTGAATATTTGTGGACATGTAAGACTATGGAAGAACGGGCATATATTTCTTGAGCTATGGCAATCTCTATCATGAAAAAATTTCTGATTTGTAGTTGCGTGCCCATTATCTAGAAGAGTACGGGCAAAACGTGCAAACAAAAGATGACACATCTTTGTGACAGCAATGGGACTGAGCAATCCACATGAAAGTACTGTTCTTTGACTGTAAGTTGCTATTTTTCCTATTGTAGTCATGGCGCTCTAAAGAGCTTGGTTGGCTCATCTAAATTTAAGCATGAGACGCCAGTTCCAATGCGTTTGATGTATACAAGCTATGTTTGTAGTCAGCCTAAGGAGATAGTGAAGATATTGATTCTTGGTCTAACAAAGAGTCCCACTAAAATGATGCAATCTTCAAGGGCCGCGCATAGAAGAATCCATTGTAGCTATGGCATTTTTTTTGTTCCAATCCTCTGTTATGAGCCTATTGGGCTTGTTGGGTATGGAAGTTCTTATATTGTATTTCAGGTTCTTCTTGCTTGCATCTTAGTTTTCACTTTCTCTATTTTGTGAGCTGATATTTAATCTCTGGTCTTGAGAAGGAAAATTCAAACAACCTGCCTATAATGCAATCCTTTAGCTTTGACATACATCTTGCTGGTGTTTTGTTTTGGGACATATTGTGGTAACTGGCCAGCATTCTAGTAGGATCATAACTTAGGAACTTGAAATATGAGTATGTCTAATCAACATGATTCTCAAATGGTACATGACAGAAATTTATTGAAGATGGAGGCTGAAACACTCACATCCACATATATAATCGTGATGGTTTCATGACATTTAGTTGCATTTCTTGGACAATAGCAACCACCTGCATGAGCCAAACCTGATATAAGGTGCACGCAAATCATCAAATACTGCACCTCAGCTGATTGGATTTCAATAAAGGCATAGTATTTTTACTTTCCCATATGTTAGGAACAAGAATTCAGTAGATTAAGTTATCATTTTGACGATGGCGATGACAAAAATTCCAAGTTTCAAATGGCCAACAAAACCCAACAAATAGTCTAATGATATAAACGCATGCAAATTTTGTCATTGTTGAAGTGCAAAGTCTTATGTTCTGAACTGCAGGTCAAGCATGGAACAAAATCCTGTACAAGCATGGGCTGCTATTATTTGCTTGAAGCTTGTGCTAAAGCAGACGATTTTTGTTTTTTTATCAGGCAAGGCAACCTTGAGGTATGCATAATTTTATTGTATATGCTATTTTCATTATATATGTGCTATACAACCATAATGTTACAGACAAAATGATGCTCTGAAATCTTACAGATGAAATGCTACTGACACAATCAGGACTGTCACTGAAGGAAAAATGTCCTAAAAGAAAAATGATTAAATGTAATCTAACAATATAAACCAAGTAATTCTTCAAGCAAATAAGCTCAAGGATAGCAATATCTATTGAAATAGATAATATTAGTTCGATTTAGTTGCTCCAACCTATAGCAACTTCTTTAAGCCAATAAGGATTTGTACGCACTTTTCCAGTAACAATGAATGGACCTTCCCAATAGCTTTCAAATTTAGAGACTTTATGTTATCATGCTTTAGAGACTACCTAGCTACCTACATATCTATCTATTCCATTTAAGCATTAATCATCATTTTGTAATTTACTTTGTAATTTGTGAGCTACTTTGAATACTGCAATGCCCTTGGATTTCTTCCTTAATAAAGCATTTTCTGTATCAAATCCTTTTTTCCTTCAAATGCAATAAAATGTCATACAGGTACTGCAAGGCTTTGTCAAGCTGCAAATTTAATCTCATGGCCATTCTCAATGAGGAGATTTCGAGTTCAACTTGTAAGATAGCTTTAATAACATAGACCAAATCATAAGGTGTGTGATTTGTGGTCTTGGTGGTTGTTCCATAGGCTCAAAGAGCATCATAAAAGTCTCAAATGCCAATCTATCATTCTAGATCAATGGCCTCTCAATCCTTGGACTGGCTATGTCTAGATCATTTAAGTCGCACAAAATTAGCATTAGCATTAGCATTATTTTTTTTCTTTATACTTTTTGGGTTTCTATGCCCCTTTTGTTATTTGGGTCCCATGGCCGATTTGGTCATCCACTGTTTTTTGTATAATATGTTTGAGAACTTTGTTAATAGATTCAACTTGACCATTGCCTTGGGATAATAAGAGGAACTCCTAACATGCTTAATTCTAAGTCTCTTGATCAATAAGTCAACAATGTCATTGATAAATGTGCCATCTCTATTAGTGAGAATCTTATAAGAGACTCCAAATCTCGTGCGACAACTATTTTTAAGGGTACTGCTTCAGCCCATTTGGTAAAGTAATCAGTGGCCAGAAGAATGTATTCATGTTGAGAAACAGAAGCTGGAGTCATAGGTTCAACGTAATCAAGTCCCCAAACTTGGAAAGGTCCAAAGGAGATCATTGCATTCAATGGTGCATGGTACAAAATTCTTTTCCCAAATAATTGGCATTGGTGGCAAGCCTTGTTAAGAAAGAAATCTTTGAAAATGCAAGCCCAATAGTAATATGTCCTTAAGATTTCCTTGGTTGTGGCATTTGTAGAATAGAATAGAAAAGAATTTTTATCGTCCACGGAGATCAATTGGCCTATGGGACCCAACAAGAGGCGCATCAAGCGTATTACTGCCCGGGTTAAAAAACCTCCTCTCTGTCCTAAAGGATTGTTTGGGGGAAAAACCGTGACAGGAATAGGCTTGCTGTCAAACTAGACAGAAATATGTACA
Organism: Isoetes taiwanensis; assembly: GCA_021234155.1. Classification (NCBI taxonomy): domain Eukaryota; kingdom Viridiplantae; phylum Streptophyta; class Lycopodiopsida; order Isoetales; family Isoetaceae; genus Isoetes; species Isoetes taiwanensis. The sequence goes on along the minus strand of JAJEKV010000012.1, from coordinate 20,822,423 downwards.
TGCATCAGGTGAGTGCCTGAGGACCAAGATGATCTCGGCGATCCATGATCTCTTGAATATATGAGCCCAACCTCCGTATCGAGTTTGTGCTCAGCATCTCATGTAGGGGCTGGCCAGGATGAACCAGCTCAGCGTAGCATGTCCGAGGGTCATCATATGCCGGGCAACTCTGAAGGGTGTAGCCTTCGTCTTCCACAGCTCCAACCTGGCAGCGTTGACAAAGTCTCTCCTGACGCAGCTCCCCAACCCATCTCCCTGTCTCAATCCGGAGATGGTGTGCACCTGTGCGGATAGAGGCAATGGATCTGCACTTTTTCATGCGTAGATGAGTGCGCAGGTAGCATTGCGGGCCCCGCTCCAGCCTGGGATTTATGTGGCGTTGGTAATATGCCGTCTTGACCTGTTCAAGGGTGTTGGCATTCCATAGCTTACTGAGGAAGCATGCGTCAAGGTACTGTGTAAGACTGCAACGGTCTGCCTCCGTTTGCACTTGGACACACTTCTGCTCCTGCACATTCCATCTGGCCAGCCACTGAGCTCTCTTTTTTTTTTTTTTGAAGTTAAGATTGTTTTTTCCATTAAATAATAAAAACCATACATAATGTCACTAATGAGGGAAGAGACATCCCCATTAGTTATGACTTAAAGGCAGAATTGTCAAGTAGTAACAAAATATGACATAATGTTTATATAATAATGTAGCAGCATAGGAGCAACCAAAATCTTCAGGTAGACTTTCATGTGGAAGTGAATATAGTAAAACTTTGTCGAAGTTGTTGGAGCTAGAATGCTGGCATAAATGGTCTTCAGATCAACCAAGTTTCCAAAGCCTGCAAAGACAAAATTGAACTCCAAGCACATGTGTAAGTGTTAGACAACAGCAAGTTTAAATCTGAGCAACAGATGTTATGGCAAAGGATGAAGGTGCAGATCAGGAATAAGTAGTGAGGGTGAATGGAGGCTGAGATCGAAGTTATGAGGATCCCATGACTTGGTCAAAGATATGATTATAAACCCAGTAGAAACCTGAGTCAGTACCGAACTTATAGCTATTATGCTCAGTTCCATTGTCCATGAGCAGCTTATGAATTCTTTAGCCATCAGCAAGAGCAGAGTGCCATAGAGATCAGATAGCATTTTGTGTGAGTAGTATAATTCCCTGTATCTGCTAAGCTGCCTTTCTGTCAGAGAGAAGTGGTACATGAATAGGAATCTAAACAGGCAGTACATTTGCACCACTTCCCTGCAATAAATTTTTGCCCAAGTGTTCTCATTACTAGTGCTTCTGACTTTGTACAGCATAATGTCATCTGAGCTGGCTTGTGGCCCTGGTGGTATCAAATTTGTGACACTTGTACTGTTGCAGTAAAGAGCAGCCTCTGTTGTTGCCCCCCCCCCTTCAAGAATTCCAGGTATTCTGTCAAGAAAATCAGAGAAGGGAGCATTAGAGTTAATGACATTGAGACAGGAAATATATAATTTAAAAACACCTGTGAATTTACCAACAGAATCCCATTTCTTGTCATTATTGTCTCCCAATTTACTCCTGTGAGCAGTTACATAACCTTCCAAATCTAACTGGAAATTCATCTTGATCCAAAAAATAGAAACATTTTTCTTACCATATACAATCCTGTTTCTAGCTTTCCAAATGTTCCATAAAGCAGTGAAAGTTATAGTATTCAAGAAGGCATCATTATTTTGTATATCTGGAGCAAGTTATCATGAGGTTGGCCAGGGAAAAGGTTGTTGAATTTATTGTAGAACCATGACCAAATGCTTGCAATCTTGGGGCAATGGAAAATATGTTGCATGGATTCATCCTGAAAGCAATTTAGGTGACAGGCTGGTAGAACAGTAGAAATCCTGCGAGATAGAGAAGCAAGATTGGGAAGACTTTTATGTGCAATCAGCTATATGAAGAAATTAACTTTGGGGGGACAATAAGAGTTCCAGATATTCCTATAAATATTCTTGCACTCCCTTTCAGAGATAGACCATTGAATTTGAGCTTTAGCTGAGGAAATCTTTTGATTTAGAAAGGCATATACTCCATTAACTTTATATCTGGCATGTCCATTTACCTTTAAAGGAAATTCTCCTTGATTGGCTAACAGATTTGCACATTGAGCCAAGATATTTTTGAAATGAGTAAAGATCAGCTTGTCACTGGATGTACCATGAATAAGCCTCCTCAGATTAGTCCATGAAATGAGATGGTCATTAATGAATAAATGCTTAACCTGAGTGAAACCAAAGTGTAACCATTTCCTATATATTTTCGGGTGTCTGAGAGCAGGGATATGACCATTATTGTCCTAAAACTGGGGAGACCAGAATAAGGAAGAGTTTGTATGTAAATCTTGAATTTGAGGGATGTCAAAGCAATCCTGAACAATATTCCAAGATTTAATCATGTTTTGCATCAAGGGGCTGGTATTTCTGCCAGGATGCAAGTAATTGAGGGTTGACTCAGGCAAGCAGTGCTTCACACTTGGGTGACCTTCAGCAAAGGAGCAGTCAAGCCAATATCTAATAAAGATTGAGGCTATAGAGTTATTACCAGTCAAGGTTCTCCAAACAAATTTACCTGCTAGGGCACAAGCTTGTAGATATAAGTTCTTGCAACCTAAGCCACCATTAAGCTTTGATCTTGTGACAGTATCCCAGTTAACACAATGATTACCATTCCAGATAAAGTTCCTGATAGTTTTCTCGAGCTCATTATAAATGAATTTGGGAGCTACTAAAGCAGAAGAAAAGTAAATATGGGAAGCTGCAAGAACAGAGTTTGCAATTATGGTTCGACCTGCAGTTGACAAGGAATTTCTAAAGGAATTTAGCTTCTTCCTAATTCTTTGAAGAATTGGGTCCCACAACCCTTTAATGTTAGGATTGTGAGATAAGGGCATGCCAAGGAGCTTGGTTGCTTGCATAGTATTGAGGACCTTGATACCACAAATTTGGCTATGTCTAGTATCTCCAACAATCACACTCTTTTCAATGTTGAGATAATACCTGAGGCTGCAGAGAATAAATCCACAATGCCTAAGAATTTGGCAATGTTGTCAGGGTTAGAGTCTAAAAAAGCAAAGGTGTCATCTGCATATTGGAAGATGATAAGACTACCTTTGTTATCAGGAAGATCTAAGCCTGCAATGTTTCCACAAGCCTGATGGTAATCAACAGCCTTAGTGAGAAATTCAGCAGCCACCAGAAAGAGATAAGGAGCTAATAGGCAGCCCTACCTTACCCCTCGAGATAGATTGAAAAAATTTGAGGGGGAACCATTAACTAGGACAGCTGAGTTTGCCTTCAAGTTTAAACCCATAATTAAGGAAATAATTTTAGGATTGAAACCATTTTTATGCATAGCAAATTCCAGAAATTCCCAGTTCACAGAGTCAAAGGCTCTTTTGAAATCAAGTTTCAAGAGAATACAATTTTGGTCAAACACTCTATTCCAGTGTAGACCCTCCATAGCAACAATGTAGTTATCCAAAATATATCTGTTGGGGAGGAAAGCAGATTGCTTGATATTAATATTCTCCTGAAGGAAAGGTTTAATCCTGTTGGCTATGATCTTGGCACAAAGTTTATATGTGGAGTTGGTCAAAGATATTGGCCTCCAATCCGAGAAAGTAGTTGGCAAGTCAATCTTGGGGACTAGAGTTATGAAACCAGCAGAAATAGATGGATGTAAATGGTCTGCCTTCCAAAAACCATGGACCAATTTTACAATGTCATCCTTTAGAACATCCCAGAAGTTTATATAAAATTCTGGAGGCAATCCATCTGGACCTGGGGATTTTCCCTTACTAAAGCTCATGAAGACCTTGAAAATTTCCTGCTCATAAGGAATGGCAGCATCCCTACCAGTTGTTCCCACTTGAAAATACTTGACGAGGTGCATGTCCTGCTCGGCCACCAAAACATAGTCTACCACGCTGGACCCACCCCCTGGTTCTCCTGCGTGCAAGTGTGCTGGCTGGAGGACGACCACTGTGCCAGCCCATTGCAAATCACTAGGTCAAAGATACTGCAGAGCAGCAACAGCTGCCTCCTATAGCGCGAGACCTGAATGTCAGCTGATGCTCGTGGCCAAGCTCCTTCTGAAGGGCTCAGCTGCAACACATCATCTGTCAGAGGGTCAAATCTCATCGGATGTTCCGTGCCAGTGCGGGCATTGAAGTCTCCAACGAGCATGACCTACCCTCCTGCTTGTGATGTTGTGTCATCGTATAGATCGACATAGGGCTGCAGTCTATCCACATCCAGATGGTTGTGATAGAAGTTGCTCTTGGCATGTGGGAAGTAGCAGGCCGCCACAAATAGAGGGCTACCGCTGCAATTCTACACGCGCACCCACAGGTACCTATTATGTTTGTCTATCTTACACAGGGAAACTAATTGTGCCAGAGTTGTCCGGTAGTAGCAGGCGACCCCTCTGTGTCCCCGCTTTCCTATGCATTCATTGAAGACGGAGTAGCGATGGTATCCTGGCAAGTCGGGTAGTCTATGTCCAGTATGCTCCCATGTTTCCATGAAGAAGATGAGGTCCATATCGGCAGCAACTGAGTTGAGACTGTCTCCCTTCTGCCATGGGAAGCCCCGACAATTCCAAGAGACCATGCACAGGCACAATCCCTATTTGCTGGCAGGAGCTGCAGCACTAGGTTTGGTGGTGGCAGCACAGGGGATGGTGGTGGAGGCGGCATTTGGCATGTTGGCAGTGGCAGGTGAGGCCATTGTGGCAGGATGTGCAGATGGGGTCAAAACAGAAGGGCCTCGAGCATTTGAGGCGCTTGCATCAGCATTAGGTTGCCTGAAGATCTACATCTTTTCCCGAACCAGCCCTGATGCACCTCCCTGTTTGCGAACATTCTTGACTTTCTCCAACTCATACTTGCGGTCCTCCTGTTGTGCCGGAGTTAGATCCTGGTCTACGTACAGGGCACTCCCCTTCAACTGCCTGCCTTGGCGCAGATTCGGCCGCCGCTTTGCGCTCTTCGCCCCACGACCGTGGATGAGGCCAAGATCCGTATGCAGGGCTGGTTGATGAGGTGCCCTCCTGCCTCCTCTTTTAGGCCGCGTACCACCACATTGTGGCTCCTGCGTCTTCGCTCCTGGAACTCTAAGGTTGTCGGGCTCGTGGTGGCTGTTGCGGCATTCGTTGTTTGCGATGTGCAGGGCGTGTGTTGTGACCTGTGATGGAGTGGTGGTTGCATGGGGCAGCTTGTTGACGCAGCATTGGGCTGCCTCGGTCGGCATCTTGAAGGCCCCGGGTATGTGGATCTGTCATATCCCGTGCTGTGGCCTCTGCTCTCTGTAGTCGGGAGCTCAGCTCCTGCTGGAATTGTTGCTGCCTTGCCAATCCATGTGTGCATCGCCATAATTGTTCATGGGCTTCCGTATGAAGGCCCTTGCCTTGCTGGGCGACGGTTGCCCTAAGCTCCTGCAGCTCTTGGTCTCGCGTCGCCGGCCTTCCTCCTGTGCTTTCAACTCCGACCGACTTCGCCGGCTGGGCGATGCATGCCCTCGCATGGTGGTGGCGCCTCCCGCTGACTTCCTCGATTGGAGGTGGGAGATGGTTGCCCTTGTCTCCTAATCGGCATGTTGCCTATCTTGTGCCATGAGTCCACGCGAGCCTGCAGGTCAACAAGATCTTGCTTCTGCTGTTGCCTTTCGAAGTGTGCCAAACAGATGTTGTCTTCTAGTTGTTGTGCCTGGATCTCCATCTCTGCAATCCACCGTCTCTCTCGGCCGCTTGTCTTCGAGAACATGGGGCCGAGGATTGATCTCTTCGCCATGTCTGCAATTCGGGTCCCCGCTTCCTGCGATTCCTCGCCCTCCAGCTTTTTTCAAGGTCGCTGCCTGCGGGCTAGTTTGCCATTGGGTCTCGAACAATAATCGGCTTCCTCCCAAGTTGATCTTGCTGATTGGGCCTTTTGCCCGCCTCTCTCCTCATGGAAGTGGCCTCTCCCTTGCTCTTCTGCCGCCCTGCTCGGAGCAGCTTTACGGGGGACCATCCGCTTGATCCTCCCCGGGAGGGCTTATCCCGTCCGGGATCGGTAGCTTGGGGGCATGCGTGGGCGTGAGGTCGGGGCGAGGCTAGGCCCTGGGCCTGCGTGTGCTGTGGGCTTGAGAGGTGTCTCGCCTCCCGGGTGGGATTTTGGATAGGGGGTTCGGCGGGCCATTGTTGATTGGAGTCCTAAGGTCCGTGAGGTGAATTAAAAAGCGCATGAAAGTATATAGGATTCAAAGATCAAAAGAAAAGCATAAATAGTGCTCACCCTTAGTGGTTGGCATGGGGGTTGGAGGGGTTCAACCCTATGGGTGGCGGCTCAATTCTCAAGTTATTGCCTAATTCTTTTGGAGTGGGAATCGACGGACTTTGGAAAAAGGTACCTTAATTTATGGTTTGAAGCATTAACAATACCACTTTGAAAAAAGGCACATGAAGCATCAACACCACCACTTTGGAAACATCTGCGCACTTTGGAAAAGGGCGCATGAAGCATCAACACCACCACTTTGAAACATCTCAAGAGACTTTGAAAAGGGCAAGCATCAACAACACCACTTTGGAAAAAGGCGCTTGAAGCATCAACAACACCACTTTGAAAAAAGGCGCACTTTGGAAAAAAGGTGCCATGAAGCATCAACAACACCACTACTTTGGAAAAGGGCGCCTGAAGCATCAACAACACCACTTTGGAAAAGGGCTCAAGCATCAACAACACCACTTTGGAAAAGGGCTTCATGAAGCATCAACAACACCACCACTTTGGAAAAAGGCCATGAAGCATCAACAACACCACTTTGAAAACATCTGTGCACTTTGGAAAAGGGCGCCTGAAGCATCAACAACACCACTTTGGAAAAAGGCCAAGCATCAACAACACCATTCTTTGAAAAAAGGCGACTTTGGAAAAAGGGCGCCTGAAGCATCAACAACACCACTTTGGAAAAAGGCTCAAGCATCAACAACACCACTTTGAAAAAAGGCGCCAACACCACTTTGGAAAAAGGCGCCTGAAGCATCAACAACACCACTTTGAAAAAAGGCGCCTGAAGCATCAACAACGCCACTTTGGAAAAAGGTGCTTTAATTTATGATTTGAAGCATCAACAACACACTAGCCTGGTACTTATCTGAAGCATCAACAACACACTAGCCTGGTACTTAAATCGGCAAACTTTGGAAAAAGGCGCCTTAATTTATGATTTGAAGCATCAACAACTCATAGTATGCCAGTTTTGACCAGTCGAGAAGGTTGAAGACGAGGCGGATGTGGAGAAGGTTTGACAACGACGATGAGGCGGAGGCAGAACCACAAACACCTTTTTGACATTCTTCATCTACTAAGTTGACTTCAGTAAGCATCTCAAAATAGCTGAGGCTGAGGTTGAGGCTGAGGCGGAGGCAAAACCACAAACACCTTTTTGACATTCTTCATCTACTAACTTGGCTTCAGTAATATCTAAGCATCTCAAACTAACTCCTACCACTTCACGAAAATAGTGATTTAACTTTTGAGCAGCAAATCACCTTCTCTTTCAATAAGAAAAATAAGTGCAGCTACATGCTTTTCAAGTTTAGAATATCTTTCATCTCTTTTAGATCATTGTTTACTGGCAAATGCTATAATATGTTGGTCTTGGATCAAAGCTAAGCCAATATATTTTTTGGTGATAGTAATATAGATTTCAAATGGTTGTGTAGGCTCATGTGGTTTCAAGATAATAGGTTGCAAAATAATCAAAAGCTGCTTGAGATTCATCAATCCAAGCGACAAGGATAAACTTGCTCTCTCTCTCTCTCTCTTGGTAAACTTGCCAATTCTTGTAAGTCCAGAAATAGGACTAATAATGTGAAGGAAATTTGGTATATACATTCTCAAAAGACTGGACATTCCAATGAAACTTTTAACCTCTTTTAGAGACTTTGGAGTTTAGAGCCTCTTCAAGGGAATCATTTTGTCCTCAACTACTTGAATTCCATTAGGTGAAATCATGTGTGAAGCAGCTGATTTTTGGAGGTGAAAAACATAAACTTCTTGGGGTTCAACTTGACTCTAGACTCCCTACACAAAGAGGAAACCTTCTTCGATGAATTCAAGTGTTCATTTAGAGTAGTGCATAAGCATGAGTCATCAAGAGAGATTCTAAAGACAGAGGAAAGAATGCTTTTAAAATCATGTCCATGGCTCATTGAAAAGTTGAGAAAAGCATTCATAAGGCCAAATGGCATTCTCTTCATGGCATATGTTCCGCAAGATGTGGTGAAAACTATCTTTGGCTGGTCATCAAGTTTTATTGCTATTTGGTTAAAATCAGAGAAGCTATCTAACAATGAATAAGATTCCTGCCCTGCAATAGAATGTAAAATCTTTTCTACAAATGGCAAGGAGTAGCAGTCTTTAAGAGTTGTTTTGCTAAGATCCCTGTAATCAATCCGTTATTTCCAATGTACCATTCCTTTTTTTTCCCCCTTCACTGGAACAATGCAAGAATCCCAAGAAGGACTAGTAATATCAATTATAAAATTTGCATTTTGCATTTTATTTAGCTTAGACCAAAAAAAGTTCAAGCAAAGATGCATTTATCTATCTAAATCTTTGTACAACAGGTTTGGCATCATTTTTTAGCTTAATTTCAAACTCAAATGTCTTTGTTAACACCCTTAAGCTCTAAATAATCCCAAGCAGACACATCAGACCATTCATGAAACTATTGCTCAATTGCTCTCTATTTGAACCATTAAATAAATTACCAACTTGTAAGGATCTTTAGACACCATTTTTGATAAGAGAAACTTCATGTGTAGCAGACTCTTCAATGACGACCACTAGAATAAGATGTAACTATGGTATTTCTTCTTATTCCAAAAATAGATCCTTGTGCAAGATAATCTATAATGTATCTGTTTCTTGGTTCAAATATCGAGGAATGTGTATCCCAAGTGAGGAAACGTGAAAGTTGAGCTTTGGCTAAACTGTGTAAACTCTCGCTCTTTGTTCTTGATTTGATATTACTAGTTATTTGCCTACAAACCAAGGGGAATCTCCAAAAGTAATAAGATTAGTGATCCCCATAGACGACTTCAGTAAGGCTTGCAAGCAACCCTTCATACTCAGCTGCATTTGAAGTTATATTATGATGTATTTCCATTCCCAGCCCATTCTGATCCTCCGAGTGGGTTTCCTTACTTGGACAAGAAAGTAAACCCTTTTTGATCCTCTAAGTAGGTTTTCCTACTTGGACAAGAAAGTAAAGTTCCCTTATGCTAGGAAGTAGCAATTATTTGGAAATAAAAATTTTGAAAAGGAAAATTTGATCATGCATGCTCAAGCAATCTCAATCATTGAAAACTTTCAATACTTCCGCAATAATGCATATCAAATACTTATAGATCCTATATAGCAGCTGGTGATTTGTCAAAGTGGTGGTCAAAAAAATAATTTGGTTAGAGAAAAGAGAACTTCAAATAAAGATTTGATAAGTAGCAACATCAATTTCTTTTGGGTAGTCAGTGTAAAGGCTGAGGTTTTAGCTTTGAAATTTTTGACTCCAGTCAATACTAGCATTCACAAGCTTAGCCTCCGACTGTCTTACTATAAGTATCCTTCATGCTTAAAATCATTGCAACATGTGTTACTAGTTGTCTCCAATCATAAGCAAGTCCTACTGGATAAAGGAATTGATTTCATAGGAATTTTGGTGTCTTCTATAGCACATTGTCGATTCAAAAATTTAAAGGAATAATCGCGTGGTCAGAAAATAAATACTTATTCAATGGCTTTGAAAGATAATCTCAGGGATGGATAAATCTTTGCTTTGCCTTTAAGCATCTGCTTATGCTCCACTGTTGTTTCCAGACCACATATGCCACATGCACTTTTTTTTGCATCCTTATGGAAAATCTTTAGAGCGTTATCATTTGCATCAACAACTTTTTGGTTGCATATAAAGATTGTTGCATCTTTGCTTCCGTGATTCAATAACCCGGAGTTTCATGAAGGAATATGATTGGGAGATTTTGGACACTTAAAGCAAAATAAAATATAAGATTGACTATCTTAATAAAATGTGTGGAGAAACTAGATCTTATATCTCAGCAATTGCTATGGTACAACTACTTACGGGATCCACTTTCAAAAGGCTATACTGACAAAGCTACAAATTGGTTACTGGCAATTGACCATCACTGCTTCACAGCAGTTTCCAATCAGGGACATTTACACTGGCTTAGGATTTGGATAAGGCTTATGTAACAACACTGATTTAAGAAATAGACATTGGATCAATGCCTGAATGCAAAACGGTCTCTTCTTCCTGGATTAGATTCACTGTCTGTAAATTGAACTGGCTCCTAGCTTCCTGAATGAACTAACCTGGATTTGTGGGCTGTGATGCTAAAGCCTTGTTTGCCACGTCACCTTTAGGACGTTTAACAAAGAGCAAATGTCGTGTTGATGACCGTTGAATCCCCTTGATATAAGATATGGATATGAATACAGAAAATGAAATATATTGAATATAAATACTTGTTTGAATGACTACCATAAGATTTTATATAGGATGGAACTAGATTATATCTTATGGAAAAATAAAAAGCTTAATAGATTTACATGAACAATGTATTCAAATTCATTTCCATAGGTTGTAAAACTGTCCCTTTGTGGCCTGACGTAAAATCTTGGGGGGATATGTTGAGAAAAGTCTTTGCCTTGAAGGGAGTCTTGTAGTGTATGTTTTACATTATTAAACGTATAGGGGAGGTTGTTATTACATCATGCCACATTGGCATCATTTGATTGGATGTAAGTGCATTAAACAGTTGTGTAATGATGTGATGAATGAGGAGTTTTTTTGTACTAATTGAAGAAGGGATGCATACTACACATGGTGAGACTTGCATTCACCCACTTAGAACACCCCACGTGGTGAAGGAGTGATTATTTTTTTCATTGTGGTTGACATGACTATGCATATACAAGTTTTTCAAGCATCTTATTGGAATGTGGTGACATTCGATTGGAATAGGGCGCAACACACAACACCAAGATGGTTTTCATAAGACATGTACGCACAAACCACACCAACATGGTCCATCCAATTGGACATAGGACATGTGGCATCATTCGATTGGACATAAGACACACACACCACAACCAACATGGTGCATCCGATTGGACATAGGACATGTGGCAGCATTCGATTGGACATAGGATGCACACACCACACCAACATGGTGCACCTGATTGGACATATAATATATGGCAACATCTAATTGGACATAGGACGCACACGTGGCAGCACATACGACGCACACACCACACTAACATAGTGCATACGATTGGACATAAGATATGTGGCAGCATCCGATTGATATAGGATGCACACACCACGCCAACATGGCTTTGTTAGGTCTTGCCCCCAATCACCTTAACTTTGGATAGTCTTGAACTCTACATGTTATTGTTCTAGACTAGTGTGTTGCCACTACACCAAATGCATAAACACAACAAAGAGAGCATGTGATAAAAAGAGTTCTATGCATTTTGATGCCTCATATATATGTGACGTTAATATGCCTCATGAGCCTACCTACTCATTTCAATTTCGAGATTATATGCTCATGTGTGAATGGATGCAAATGTAGCATGTCTCTTCATGGACAAATGCGCTAATATGTCTACCTTTCTTTAGGCTAGTGACATCCCAAAGCTTCTCTATAAAGCAAATATCTAGTTATTGCCTCAAGTAAGTAAGCTCTGCATTATTATAATGGTTGTAAGAAGGGATTGCTTGTAGTTATAGTTGAGGTTCAACCACACAACAACGAATGATGGTAGCGGAATTAGACTGTTTGTGTAAGCTCCATTGCTCATATGTGCCATAACAAACATTGAACATTAGCAATGTTCTTCGATGTCTTAAATCAGAATAGAAGATAACTCTTTTGTAAGAATTGCACACAAAGTATAAAAAATTCTTGATCTTGGATATATTTATCTGCAATAAATTTTCCATGAAGGTAGTTATAGTATGCGTATATTATATCAATGTAAAAGACAGAAACAAATAAAAGAGCTAGTCTCTCTCTCAAGGAGAGTGTAGGGAAGTATATTACCAATGTAAAAGACAGAAACAGATAACAGAGTGAGTCTCTCTCGGAGGAGGGTACAGGGAAGAGTACTGTAGAGCTAGAGATGTTGACACATGTAGGTCCAATTTTGTGCAATGACAAACAATATATATTGTCAACGAGATTGTGATGCAGGTTAGGCAACGACTGGGCAATTTGAAACATTAGGTAAGCTTTGGCATCTTAGGTAAATTTTTATACGCACGTTACAGATCTACAAATGCCCATGTATGAGAACGACCAGCACTATGGTTTGAAAAAATAAACGGAGAAAAATACAATAAAGAAATAGGAGACCACCACAGTAGTGTTCACATGGACGGCGACGGCAGTAAGTCAGACAGCAAAAACTCTTGCCTGCTGTAAGTGCTTCCGGTTGGCCCTGCCATTTTGTTAAGCGGGGGCGTCACAACACAGGATCTCCGGCTCTGGCGCTTCACTTATTAGCTTAGATCCAGGCCCTCGGCTATTTTCCAGAAGGCCTGTAAGTCCAGATCTCCCGTTTGCTTGTTGGAATTGTGAGACTTTTTACAAATTCGACCCGAATCTATTGCGTGCAACAATCCAAGACAGACCACGTCCTCATCTCCAAGCTTGGTCTCAGTTGAGTTTGCAAAGTTTTAGACTGCGCTTGCACATTTGAAACGGATCTTGATGTGAGGCTGCAAAAGGCTGATGGGTCGTTGAGATTTCAGAGTTCCTTACTAGAATGCGGCAGCTGAAACTTGATAATTAGACGGGCATTTGTGACTTTAGGTCTGAGATCTGGGTGGTGGATAGAAATCCTAAATCTCTTCCAAAATGGAGAGTCTTACACTTTTAGCCGAGTCAATGCAGCAGGGAGCATCTTTACTAGCTGATGATGACAGTGAGGAGTCATCCCGACAGTATGCGACCTTTTTCAATGCAGTAGCCCTGGGGAACATGGTATAGTCTGCTGCCATAGTTGTTGGTAGAAAATCATTAGACCATTGGTTCATACCATATAATTTTTCAAATGCAGGGTGCAGGTAAATCAGCAGTGCTTAATAGCCTTATAGGTCATCCAGTTCTGGTATGTCATCTCTATCTTTGTAAATTACATATCCGTGATAACATATATTACACCTTTGATCACAAGAGGAAAATCTACTACTGTACCGTAGGGTTTGAGCTTGTTGGAAGCTTGTGCATGTATCAAGCATGCATGAGCCAAGTACTTTTTGGATGTTTAGGTAGATAGTAAAATAAGGTTCATGTATCTTACCTAATAAATCCTGTACCATTGTATAAAATTAGACCAGCAAACTGAGATGAAGCTTTGTTTCATAACGTATGCTTGAGGTAGCCAACATGCAACTACCTTGATAACAAATGCTTGTTTGAGGGAGTTGAATTTTACATTTTTGCATGACCAACCAACTCCCTCTGCAGCCAACAGGTGAGAGTGGAGCAACACGTGCACCTGTTATTGTTGAGCTGGAGAATGATGACAACAGCAAGAGAAGAGGTCTTCTGCTATATCTCGATGGAAACTATGTTCAAATATCAGCAAGTATGTTACCTTTTCATATGTTTATTCTTGCTGTTTCAGTGTATATTACTTTACATTTCCCAGCCTATCATCCTCGATACTTCTTGTTATGGTTTTGTGAACTCTAGTATCGTACTTATTGATGAAGGATAGTGACATAGATATGCAAGCTTTTCCATATTTGAAGTGTTGCATTTCATTGTTTTTGTGTCTCTTTCTTTCCTGTTCAGGTGACATTCGCCATTCGCTCCAATCTAGGTTCACCAAGATGTCGTCCAGGGCCCAGGCTGATAAAATTGCTGTGAAGCTTAAATCTAGTACTGGTAAGAACACTATTGTTTCCTGTTGTCTTCTAGAAGATATTCACATGTATGGTAAGGAAAGTTATTGCTAAGGGTATGTTAGTCCAAATTTTCGTTTCCAGCAGTGAAATGTAAAATAATCGATGGAACAGCAGTCTCCGAGGAAAGGAAAAGAATAAACTGTGCTGAATGTTAGAGTTTTAAGGGAGCCAAAATGCTCCTTTTTTGAGATTTTGAGAGAGCAGGCAAATTGAAAGACCTGGAAAATTTTGTAGGGAAACTCAACCGTAGGAATAGCTCAAACAGGCTGTTGTGATTGGTTGTTTAAGCTATAGCTATTTCTCACTTGTGCTTCAGCGGATTTGAATTTGCAAGCCCCTGATCAATTCATGGATTGCTAGTAGCCCTCTCTCCTTTTTCCATAAAACTGTAATTCTTAACCCTTGATTGCCTGCGTTAGAGTTCCTATATGTGTAGGAAGAAGTAAAGGGAGGGTACACTTTTCAATAGAAAAGAGGGAGAAATGAGATGCAGGATAAAGACAACAATTCCAACAGCTCTTACTTTATGCACATTATCAAGTGTCAAAGGTGAGAGCTGTAACAAACAGCATGATAGCATCAGAAGCTAATAATTCAATATATTCTTGTAACACAAAGAAGAAAGAATGGGGGCAGGAGTGAATTGGAGGCTCCAGCAGTAAAGGGAGGTTACACCTTTCTATGGAAGAGAGGAAGAAATGAGATGCAGGAGAAAGCCAGCAATTCCAACAGCTCTTACTTTATGCACATTATCAAGTGTCGAAGGTGAGGGCTGTAACAAACAGCATGCTCGCATCAGAAGTGAATAATTCAATATATTTTTGTAACACAAAAAAGAAAGATGTGCAGGAAAGGATGAGCAAACCAGAAACAAAAGAAAAAAAGTGGGGCACACAACTCCAGACCATCATTCATTGTTTCTTCCAACTCTTTTCTAATATACTAGGTTTAGCTCACACTTCCAAAGCAGGCGGCCAGTACTAGCTGATAGAGAACATTGTATGTCATAGTGGGTCTTGGTAAGGACGATGGGACCTTCAGACATGAAGGTGAAGCAAGTCTTTGTTCTCGGTCCATATATTTGCCATGCTCTGCTCCTACCTCTAGCTAATGAAAGGATCCCCTGAAATGGGCCAACATGATCATAAATAGAGTTGAAGAGGCAAGTTTGATGCATCTTATTCATTGGTCTCATAGACCCACATGATTGCCTGAAGATGTTAATAAAGTTTTTCTTTCTTCTTACAAGAGGAAATCTGAGCCAATACAACTTGGTACTTGTGGCATTTCCTTGGAGGTCTCTAGAAAGGTAAAATTGGCAACCGCAAGCAAGGAAAGAAAAGATATTAATTCATATTTCGCTAGAGGAAGATCAGACCCATCTTAAGGTCCTTAGTTTCCGGAAGTCGGAATTTTAAATTAGAGTTCGGTTTTGAAGTACAAGTATATAGATTTTGTTCCTGTTTGCCTTAGGTGCATCTTATTCATTGATCTCATGGATAGGAGGTATTCATAACACTATTGATCCCATGTGTCTAACAAGCTCAAGGTAGGTATCTTATATAACAAGTTTGACCCACTATCTTAGAAGCAGCCTTCACTTTTAAATGACGTCTTTAGGAGAATGTAATTTCTTATGCCATTCTTTGACAGCTTATGCAAAGAAAAAGATAAAGAAGTCCTCCGAGATCTTCATTTGTTTTACTACAACTAGGTGTAAGACTAATCCAGGCTTAACCTAGTTTACACAACTATCAGTTTGAGTATTGCACATAAAAGAAATTCAAGTAAAGGATTGAATTATTCTTGAAACAATATACATCAACCATCGGTTAAAAATCTGCTAATCAAGGCAGCATTTCATTTCAAAATAGCTAATTAAATTAGCGTCTCTTCTGTCATAAACGACAGTCAACATAAAGTTTCACAAACATTATAAACTTTCGCGAACATGTATTGAATAACTAGAAAAGAAGTGTTCCATTTCCAAGTAGCAATTACAAAATTAGCACCGCAGTGTTCCATTTCCAAGTAACCAATACAACTTAAGCATGACTTCTGGTATCTCCAGGTAGCATGCAAAATTAGCATCGCTTTGACAAGATCGTTGGAGAAGACACCAAAATGCTAAAGGCTAGCAATATTATTTATGCACTGGTGTGCCTTAGGGCTTGTTCTTGTCAAATCCTTCTTTGTCTGATGGTAGTTGCTTCAATCAACTTTTCACTATCTTTAAGACAAGAATTGTATGTGGATATTACTCTGCCAGTTTGTGTAAATCAACCAAAATTTCATTCACCTGAATTCATGTAAACCCTGTATTTCAGCCACCCTCAAACTTCAGACATGCATTTTCTGTAAATAATTAAAGGGGTGACATTTGCAACTTTCAAGGAATTAAAAAGGCAGGAATGAAAAAACACAAGCCCCCTTAAAAGAAAAATGGCCTGACAGCAAAGAAAAAGGGCCAAAGGCTGACATCAGAAGATGAGAAATCTAGAGACTTCAATTAAACTCTTGAGTAGAGACTTTCTAGTCTTTATTTATGTTAGCCGACTTACAGGTTTATAATGTGGTATCCATCTGGTTTATAATGTAGTATCTGGAGTCTTAATAAGCATTTCCTTTTTTCTTTCCGTCTTTCTTTCTATCTCTTTTTCATTTGTGGTGGATTTTCTTCTACCATCTCATATGGTTATAACTCACTAATTTATTGCACGTGCAGCTCCTCCACTTAAATTGATAGATTTACCAGGCCTCGACATGCGTGGGGGGGTCGATGAATCAGTGGTCAGTATCCATTCCTTAGCTTTTTGAATGGCATGTAAAAAGCATAAATCTAGCATCAAGCAAGGGTGCACGTTTATTTTCTTAGTTAATTGATGGCCTTAAATGAAGCGAGCTGCAGACGATGTCACAGTTTCCATTAATGAGTTTTATGTAGACCGCATTAGTGCTGTGTTCTTAGCAATACCTTGTGGATTTCCGCAGGTACGGGAGCATGTGGAGGGAAGTGATTCAATATTACTCGTGGTAATACCAGCAGCATTAGTGCGAGATATTTCTGGGTCTGCAGCATTAAGGCTTGCGCAGGATGTGGATCATGAAGGTATGCAGACTTCGCTGTTAACCGTACTTGGAAAGCATTACGAATTGCTCAAGTGGAATGTTTGTTCTTACAAACTAGGTACAAGGACCATAGGGGTCATAACTAAGGTCGATCAGGCAGCATCGGATCCAAAAAGCTTGGCTGCTGTTCAGGCCCTTTTATCTGGACAGGGCCCGCCGGCAACTGCCAAGATGAACTGGGTTGCCATAATTGGTCAGTCAGTATCAATATCGGCAGCACATTCTAGTTCTGCTGGAAAAGATGATTCCTTAGATACTGCATGGAAAGCAGAGATGGAGACTTTGAAGTCATTGCTGAACACAGCATCAACTACGGCTTGGAAGAAAGGCATTAATGGACACAATTGGCGCATCAGATTCGTACAGAATCAAGAAGAGGCTTCCAAGTCTCCTTGCAGGGTATGTTTTTATATATACTTTCGCGGTGACGCTGTTTTCCCCATATGGATTAATATCCGTGTTCACGCTCTAGTTTGGAAGGAAGGAATCAGATGGTTGAAGATGTGCTTGTAAGACTTGGTGAGAGAATGATCGAAACAGAGGAAGGTACTGCGGCGTAGCTTTGGAGCTTTGCCGAGAATTTGAGGATAAATTCCTTTGCATGTCAATAGTGGCTAGGTGAGACATATTATCGATGTTTATTATACATGTCCTTTAAGCTTATTATGTGCATTAGATAAATACAAGGGATGATGCTAAAATGATTTGAAAAGTTGAAAGTAATTATGACATGCCCAGTGCTCTACCGATTGAGTATGAAATGGTTATTTCGAACTATTTAGCTTCATGATGATTTTCTTTTAAAAATATCCTGTCAGGGGGCTGAACCCAGCAAACATTTACCTATCAACCCATATTTTCTACCCTTTGTTCATCCTGGATTCTCTCCTTCCATGCTTAAAGTAAAATTATGTGGCTTTATGCACCAAAAACATTTTGTGGGATTGCTGCTGCTGCTGTTGTAATGAATCTTGAGTTATGCAGGGGGGAAGTCACAGAGTGCTTGCAAGTTTTGAAGAAAATCTTCCAAATCGCGTGAAGCAAATTCCGCTCAATAATCTCTTTGATCCAGTGAACGTCAAGAAGGTGAAAACTTATAGTTAAAAAGATATATTGCTGTTTCACATGTTAGGGATGTAGTTAAAAAGCCGGAGGAACAGATTGTGAGCTTGTGTGCTGAAGTGCATTTTCTCATGTCACTTTTCTAATTCCAGTAATTATCCATATGTCTGTGTGTTGTACAAATTTCAGAATATATCTTTTCCATTTTATATTTACAGCTAAGGTGGTAATGATTTGTTTTATTTTCTGATCTCTCTTGTTTTCTTCTATTTTTGATGACATCTGGATGCAAGCAGGTAGTGCTTGAAGCAGATGGTTACCAGCCCTACCTTCTCTCTCCTGAAAAAGGTCTGAGAGAACTTATACGCAGGGCATTGGAGCTTGCAAAGGATCCTGCTAAGTATTGTGTTGACGAGGTACATTAGCTGCCAAAATTACAGGACAGTAATAGTGATATAAGATTCAACATTTCATCTTATTGAGTGAATGATTGTATGAAGGTGCATCGAATTCTTGTTGATATAGTGGCATCAGCAGCATCTGCAACACCTGGTTTGAGCAGATTTCCACCTTTGAAGCGGGAGGTATGCATGTTTTAGTTGGTATGATTTGCATGGACACAGAAAGAAGTGAAATATAGTTATTTATTTATTGCACTTAATGATTGCACTTTATTTATTGCACTTATTTATTGTACAAAAAGTTAGTTTTCTATCTAGGTGATGCTCTTCCAATGATAAGAGCATCATCGTCTGTGGTAATTATTATTTCGTTTCACTCAATCCTATTTCAAATCTCATCTGATATTATTAAAAATATCATCTCGATTTTGATGATTTCCATAGATGTTGTCCCATTCATGCAACTTTTGATGTGCTACAGACAAAAGTCTATGACACGGCTCCCCAGAGGCACGAATCTTATGCCCACAAAACACCTCATTTTAGCATGCAAGCCCTGCATGTTCTATCATTTCTCTCACCATACCGTCGTTTTCTCAGCAGCAAAATTATGGCAGAATACTGAATGGAACCATATAAGGATTCTGAACCTGATCTCATTCACTTGAGTGTCCTTGGAATGGAGGGGCCTTTGAAGTGGTTTTCTCAAACTTGGGTGATGTTTAAGGTGGAGTCCAATGGCCTTGGCCTTGGCCTAGAATATGATTGAAAGCCCAGTTGGAATGAATGTCTTGCTTTTAAATATTTCCAAGAGGTGAAAAAAGAAAAGGTTCCATTAACATCCACTAAAAGCCAAGAGGAGACAAGCTGCTAACATGAGTATAGAGACACGATTGGGGAAGTGACCCTAGATTGTCTTAAAATTTAGATCAGGTCTACAATAAAGCCATCATTTGAAGGTTTGAAAAATTGTCCAGTTAAAATTTTAACAACTTGGTGGTGTTTGAGACATGAAGCTGCTGAAGAGTTATATAAGTAAATCAGCTTGCTACAGTTCTAAATTACATGGTGCTGTGCACTACATTCTGCTATAATTCATCAGCTCATTTGGAAGGCGAATAATTTTGGATGACTGTTTCCTTGGGCCATTGTCAAATGCCTTTTAAAAATGAAAAAGCAGCTTATAAACTATAGAATACTATATTTAACTAACATGAATCCATATTGTCTTGACCAACAAGATCTTTATACATGCAGATTGTTTCTGTTGCCACTGCTGCCTTAGATGAATATCGTATTGAGGCAAGAAAAATGGTAGTCGAATCTTGTTGACATGGAACGTGCCTTCATTCCCCCTCAGCATTTTATACCTAATTTATGCAGCTTAAGGTGAGGATTGAAATAGTGGTCACTAGAAGCACACTTTTGACATTTTCCAATTTTAGTGCTATAATATATTAAGTTTGAAATGGAGTTGTAATTTTAGGCTTCTTGATGTTATTGTTTTAGAATGGAAAAGCTCAGGAGGGAGGATGAGCTAAAGGGACGCAACACAAGAAGAGCTCAAGATGCTGAGCAAAATTTGATGGCCAAAGTGGGTTTCGTTCATAGTTTATCTTGCTTGCACAGCTCCATTTATGCAGTCTATGTAAGCACAAGCTTGCTATGAAGTAATATGCATTTGTTGTTTATAGGGTACTGCCGGTGCAAATGGTAATTTGAAGTCATTAAAGACACAGATGTCAGCAGACGCTGAAGTAAAAGATGGAAGCAATGCGACAGATGCCCCAACAACAAATGGAGAAACTAGTAAAACAGGTTAGGTTTGAAATTGTCATGTAACAGAAGTTCGAACAGATAGTTTTAAGATAAATATTGAAAGGTACATAATAGAATTTTAGGCAAAGCAAATCTATGTATGAAATTGAAAATGGCCATTATTAACTTTCTTGGCACGCCTAGGGAAAGTAACAGATTGTAACTAATGAATGGATGTAATGTCTTATTCAGACTTTTCGCTCTTATTATTTCATTCATAAGACCTTAGAACAGTATATGTGGTAATAAGGGGCTCTCACCAACAGTCTTGTTCAATCTACAGCATTCTGAGGTGTATCTTAGCCGTGACTAAATGCTGTTAACTTTCACAGGTTTTCTGTTGAAAAAGAGTGATAAGGCAGACAACAGTTGGAACAAACGCTGGTTTGTGCTGAACGAAAAATCGAACAAGGTTAGTAACCAACTCAAGCCATTATTCTTGTAATGTGCTATCATATGAAGCTTCCTCTGTCGTTTTGCAGCTTGCGTACATGAAAAAGCAAGATGATAAGCGATTTCAGGCAGTGATCAATTTAGAGGTATGTTGCCTGAAACTTCATAAAGATAAGGCAACCGATCAACTTCTGTGCTGATTTATGGTGGCCATATATTGCATTTTTCATTAATCTTTTCTAGGTTGAGGTTTTCCTAGTTGTGTCAGTAATGTCTTGAATGCTATGATGGTTGAGTGTCACATATGTGCCACAAAGCCCCTTAACACATTGCTTGCATTTGTGTTTTGTATTTGTATTACATTAGGAGTGTATCGTTGATGATGCTTCAGAAGAGGAAAATGTAGAGGGAAAGTCTTCGAAGTCAAAAGATTCATCTAAAGCCAATGGGGACAATGCGACTCCAAATCTTGCGTTTAAGATTAGCAATAAAGTGGCATACAAGACTGTTCTGAAAGGTGTGTTTGCTTGATTCGTTTCACATCTATTTATAGTGTTGAGACTGACAAGTCTACGCTAAAATGCAGCACAACATTCAATCTTATTAAAGGCAGAAACTATGGCAGAGAAGGTTGACTGGATGACTAGATTGAAAAATTGCACAGATGGTGGCAAAATAAAGGGAGCAGGGTCAGCACCTTCAGAGCCTGTTGGAACACTACGTACGAGTGTTTCTGATAGCGCACTGGTGAGTTTTATAATAAGAATAGGCTTATATAATGAGTGATATTATGTCCAAGGTATGGAAGATTTCAGAACGTTTTTAATTAACTTTGGTTTGTTTAGGACACCATTCCTATGAGGCGGCCAGCAGACCCAGAGGAAGATCTTAGAATGATGTCACAGGAAGTTCGTGATTATGTTGAGGCTGTATTAAATAGTCTCACAGCCAATGTACCAAAGGTATGTTCGCAACACTAAGTTCATTAATTCATAGCATTTGTAATGCAAGTCTGTTGATTTACAAAATATAAAATGGTATTTGAGATATTTCCAGGCTGCAGTATTGTGCCAAGTTGAGAAGTCCAAGGACTCAATGCTAGGAACATTATATAAATCTCTAAGGTATGCTATGCATTTTCCTTCTTGCACCATCTGATGTAACGCTTGTCCAACTGCGTTGTGTTCCTTCTCAGCATTTTGCCATCTGCAAAATTCAAGAACTGCTCCAGGAGGACCAAGAAGTGAAACATAATCACAACGATATCAGAAACAAGCATCATTGATTTCAAAACTTATACGCCAACTCAGTACCCACGATTCGCAGGCCATGCTTAGTAATGGTTATATTGATGAAGGTAAGAAGCATTTAGACTTATCAACCATCTTCCGTCACGAGTGCAACTAAGATCGAAAGTTTTGCAGAGGCAAATGGTGTTGAACATGAAGATTGGCGACTGCCTTCAGGCTGCTGCAAGTCCTCGTGGAAGCAATGACTCGAGGTCATCATCTAGATCATCTACCCACGCCGGTATGCTTCCTCGAGGAGAATGGTGATGCCAGCAGGCGCACACCAGGAAGAAGAGTGCCACCACCCCCCCAAGCATGTCACCAATGTATAGAAATTAGCATTCATTCTGGTAATCGAGTCCTCTACCAGGGGCCCCTTAGTTGTACGGGGATGGAGCCACACTGCCCTTTCGAAAGGCTTGAGGATAGCTCTGTACAGTATACCCAGCCAGAGTTTTTACGCTTGGTCATGATTCCGGATGGGAGGCCATTTGATTTGAGGAAAATAATTCATTGTAAATGCCCATATGCAGCCGTGGATGCAGGATGCGGGCTCCCAGCTGGTGGCCTGCCAAAAGGTTGTGGCTCAATTCTTTTTCAGATATCATATATATTCCAATGTTTCTTGATCCCGTTTGCCTGCTTAATGGGGTCATTTGCTGCATAATTGTTGTAAGCAGTTTTTGATTAATGTAGATGGCACATGTGTGCTTATGGTTTTATATTAAGCCTATGTTGCTGTAGCTGGACTTGCGCATTATATATACTACTATCCATTGTAATAAACTGCTAAACAAATGTGACAGCGGGGATGGACCGCACATTTTTGCACAGAAGTCTAACAAGGAAGCCTTTGTAACAACATAATTTTTATTGCAATAGTACCGAGTCAATAGATGCAAAGTATTACTAGTTTTCAACCGTGCTTTTATTGGCTCCCCATTATGGGTTTCCAAATAGGCATTAGACTCGTAAATTTGTTTCTCTTTTGCAAGTCAAACAAAAAATGGGTATTAGACTCATAAATTTGCAGAGTATTGTGTAAGTTGAATGACTAAAAGAGTATTGTGTAAGTTGATTTAAAGAGTCAAAAGTATTGTCTAAGTTGAATGCTTAAAAGAGTATTGTGTAAGTTGAATATCCAAAGAGCCAAAAAAATGATAAACGCCAGGCTCAAAGGCATGCAAAGGAGCTTAAAACCCAACACAGGAGCTTAAAACCCAACACATTAGCCGTTTGCACTAATTAGCATTATTACAATAAGAGTAATTTAGACAAAATAATAAGAATAGTAGAATATATTTTTATCGTCTACGGAGACCAATTGATCTACGGACCCAAACAAAAAGAGCAAAGAAGCATAAGACTTTCAAGATTAAAAAGCCCCCCAAAAAAGGTTTTCCTGGGGGGGGACCTGGAAGTAATAAGTATATTAAGGCACATACAACGATATGACATAACATAGTCAATAATGTACCGTAGGACACAACCGAAGTCTCACAGATCCATGACCTTTAAGATATGAACCTAGCAAGCCCACCTGAGGCCTTGTTCAAGGAAAAGACTATTACGATATTTGGCTTGACAAACCGTTATGGTGTTTGGCTTGCCAAATACCCAAGCAAGAATAGAATAGAATAGAATAGAGTTTTTATCGCCCACTGAGACCAATTGGCCTATGGATCCAAATGAGGCACAACAAGCTGAATATTGTTCGTTAAAAATCCCTCCCCCACCCTAAAGGGTTGTTTGGGGAAAAATCGCGATAGGAATAGGCTTTGTCACAAACCGCATAAATACAAAACAAATATAGACAAAAATATGTACATGTATCGTAAGTGCCCGAGGGTCGAGTCGATCTTGGCATCCATGATCTCTTTAATGTATGAGTCCAACATCCGCATCGAGCTCAAGGTATTCTACTTAACAATTTTTTGAAATCCAACCCTAAAAGCCAATATTTTTCCTCGAAGTTTTCGTGACTATTGTACTTGTAACTATAACAAGTTTTCAATGCTTACTCACGCCGTCAGAATTAGAGTTGCACCTAACACAAGGGTTGGGGTTTTGGGTAGGAGGAAAGGCGAGGAATGCAAGATTGGAGCCAAAGATATGTTTGAAGTCGATTTGGTGTGAGTATGTCCCCGTTATTTATGTATTGATATTATATATTCTTCCTTTGCAAGGCTAAGCATTTCAGAACGATTTGGAATTGCCAATAATGCGGAGGGTTCAATTTCCTTTGTTTCTTCAACTTCAATCTATTGTAGGATGTCGAACAACAAGTTATAGTGTGAGAAGTACGCATTTTAGGTAGTTACAACATACTATGTATTTTGATTTGCATATTTACATTCTCACATATGCAATTTCCTTTGATGCACTTGTGCTGCTTGGTTCGCTGCTTGTCACTATAAATTATGGTCGATTGATTTATTTGAGCTACGCTCTACCAATCTGGTTGCTATGTTTGGATGATGTTGAAATCGGTGACATGCTGATTTTATCTCAATTGTTTGTATAAATTTGCAAAACTGCAAATAAAATTTGACTTGTACCTTGACTTGCCTTTGCTCCAATGGTGGGGAAACTATATGCTGACGTAGAAAATCTAGTTTCGACCCATTAAGCTTTTCATCAGACAGTGGAGAGTGTGCAAGAGGAGAATATATGAGGGAATATTATGTCCATCAATGGACTAAGAATGAATACTTAAAGGAAATGAACCTAATTTAAGTTTCTTTTGTTTAGAATATTGTAACGGTCCTGGCCACTTGATGGGCCAATATATGTATTTTATCTATCTTGATGGGCCAGTATATGTATTTTATCTATGTATATGTATAAGTTTAGCATGCATGCATTATGGACCCCACATAAGCAAGGTTAAGCAAGGTTTTGCTTTTTATTGGAAAGAGATTTTTCAAAGGCTTTTGCAAATCTGTGGAGGAAGAACTCTTTTTTTGCAAATGTGGAGCTTTCTGCATGAGGAGATCACCTGGAGCATGAAGGCGCAGAAGGACATTGTACTAGGAGTTTGGATCTTTATCTTCCAGGTGGGGTTTTGTTGTGATTCCTTAGCTTATGTAGGCTGCCATGATTATCTGACAAGAATCACTTGAAAAGAATTACAAATAGAAGCTTGCATGGAGTCTGTGGTGTTTCCAAAGAGAACTTGAAAGAGGAAGTAATAAGAGGATCCAGATAGCATCGTAGGATGCCAAAAGGGCGCTTTGCTATTCAAGGCAGAGCTTAGATGATTGCTGGAATTAAATTTTGTAGAGAAGAATAGGACCTGACTAAGATTAAAATAAACGAATGGAATCTGAGAAGCCAATAGCTGTATAAGATGAATTAAGGTATGAAAGGTACAGAATCCAGGATGCTGGCCAGAATTGATTAGATCTGTTGGGTCAATTGAATCTAATTGGAAAGAGCCGATTTAAGCTTGAAAGAGATCGAAAGATCTAGAGTGGATTTAAGAGAGAAATTATATGTGCAGCAAGAGTTTTGAGCTGCCACAAAACCGTCACATCTGGAAAGAATCGGCCAGAACACTTGGAAACGACCTGAATGGGTCGATTTGAGCCTGAACATGTCGATTTAGTTGCAGGAACCAAATTTTTTTTTTTTTCTCTCTCTCTGTAACTTTTGGGTTTTCGTTTCTATTTTTGTTGTTGTTTATATTTGAGTTGTCACTTTGTTGTCTTGTCAAATATAAAGCTGAATAACCCTGGATATCGTTGGCTTGCATTTTGGCTTAAGGCAAAGGAAGGATTTAGCCGGCCGAAGAGATCCGAGCAAGAAGATTGGGGAGGATAATTAGGATATTGACCAACTTTTGACCCAATCAGAAACACAAATTTGAGTGACCTGCAGGTGATCATAAAACCATAGAATATGCATTGTTGTGAATGATTGGATTTGTTAAACTAAGAGTTTATGGAAATAAGGAATTAATTTTAGGACTAAGGGGTTAAGATGGAGCATGGGTATACAATCGCTTTGGCAGTGGATAAAGGCAGCTGCGGTCGGGGGTCACTATAAATTTTAAGTTGGAAATGCGTAAGTATGGAGACTACCGGGCAAATAAATTACTTAGCTATGAAAGTGGGAATTTAATATTAAAAACATGGAACCCATGCCTAAGGGAGTTTAAATGAGTAATGTTAAGGAGTAGTCCTGCATCGACCTTATAGCAATTGTTCTAAGTATCCCACATTGACTTATTTGGATTGTTGAATCTTCATTACTTGTTTGTCTACTCCGACATGGTATTGGATGAATTGGCAAGGGAATTATATGTAAGAAGTATGGTAAGTTATGGTTAATGGAATTAACATATAAGCATTCCTTATGGGGAAATGAGCTCATGATGGTAAGCATTGCATAAGGGAGTCCTTATGGGGGAAATGAGCTCCTGATGGTAAGCATTGCATAAGGGAGAATGTTAATAATTCTATTGTTCAATGAAATGTATAAAGCTACATTAGTATGACAAGCTTGTGACTTCATCGACATTTTTGAATTGTGATTATGATCTTCATCAGTAATCTAGGCTACTTCGACATGGTAAGGTTGTATGGGCAACCTCAGCAAGAGCAAAGTCTAGGCACATATTTAGTAATTGTCTAATGAACACAGATGTCTCATTGTTGTTCTTGGTAATTTGTATGTATTTGGATCCTCTGGGGTCGGGCTTCCAGGTTCGCTGTCCTGGGTTGTTCTGGCATGACTCATGTTCTATGTTCTCTGTATTTGTGCTCTGT
Source organism: Isoetes taiwanensis (assembly GCA_021234155.1). Lineage (NCBI taxonomy): Eukaryota > Viridiplantae > Streptophyta > Lycopodiopsida > Isoetales > Isoetaceae > Isoetes > Isoetes taiwanensis. The sequence goes on along the minus strand of JAJEKV010000012.1, from coordinate 20,795,552 downwards.
GACATCGGACGTTAGTTCTTCTGGCCGAGATTGCTACGTCAGTCAACTCTTGTGAACTCCCATGGTAAGAGGTCCTCTAGTGCCAGACGTGGGCTGGGAAGGGTATGCGCATACGAGGTTAACTCCACCACCCGCTACAAAGCTTGGAATGTAAGCTGGCTAGGCAACATGCTGCTAACGGGCCCTCGTGTAGGTCGGGCCGAGCTATCCATTGTCCCAAGTTTGTTTATGATAGTTTGGTACTGTTATGTTATTTGCTCCCCGATATTTATGTTGTTTCTTTGTTGTCATTGTCTAGCATTGCATCATAGGTTCTTGTGTCTTTGAGGAGTTATGTTTGTAATCCAAGATTGCAAGATGTTCTATGCATAGGCTCTTTATGGGATCCCCACTTAGTCACGAGGATTAATTCCCTTGAGTGCATTGTGTAGTGAATTAGAAAGCAAAGGGTCAAGCTTAGCGACAAAGCAGGTGGCCGGGATCGTGGTTGAGTTCCGTGAGGAGAAACTCTTGTGTTAAATTGCTCACCTAGATCTTGTGAATATATTGATGATAGTGTTTTCTCCTCAATATTATTGTATTTGATAATGGATATATTATGGTTAATCTCTGATTATTATGAGCAAGTTTAGACAAGATCCCGAGTTGTCGGTATAATCAATTCTAAGGCTTGTCACAAAATATTAAGCCAAAGGGTTTCTGGTTTTTTTTTCTTTTGAATGTTTTTGTTTTCTTTGTTGTTTCTATGCAGCTTAGATAGCTCATCTTTTGAATGTACCGTAAAAATCACATTATTACTTTATGCCAAATTTGTACCCCCAGAGTTTTTGCAAAAGCACCGCTTTGTATATTTATTAGACCACACACTCAAATGTGTCATAATGTAGATAGAAACATGTTCTTTTTTTTTTTTGGATTAGCAACTTATTTCTTAGTTCCATCATCACGCTAAAAATCCATGGGATGACATGTCTTTGGCCGCCAGTAATGTAGATATAAGCATACAAAGGGTAATTTTTGTTTTAGATTAGCAACTTATTTCTTTACTTCCATCACCATCATGCTAAGAAATCCATGGGATGACATATGCCTTTGGCTGCCAGTAAATGAGAGGAAAATTAAATGAGGAAAAAGATAAATGAGGGACAACAAGATAAATGAGATAAGACCTTGAAAGGAAAAAAAAAGGGGCAAATTCATAATGGATATTACAATTAACAAAGCACGTTTTGTATAGCTTCTTCATTTAGCCTAACTTCAATGCTCATAATTGATATTGAAGGCTGATGTTGCAAAAAGCCATGCCATCATATTCCCCATCGAGAGCTTTCTAAAGAGCGCATAACCGATATCGCTTTCATTTCATTGGAATTCCACACTATGTGGTCCAAGAGAATCTTATGAAATCTCGATACAATCTCATGAAATAATCGAGAAAACTCTAAGAGAATCTAAGGATATCACAACAAGTGAATCTTGAGGAATCTTCATAAAATATGAGGGAATTTCTACTAAAGCTAAGTGAACGTTGAGAAAATCTCACAAATCTTAGGGAAATCTAAACAAATCTCAAGGGATTTTAAGTATCGAGTAGGACCACACATAATGTAACATTCCCCTATGATGTAAAAGTATTGCGTTAGTTCTACAACTTTTGCCCTTATGATTTCTAGGTCAATTACCCGCTTAAAGGCAATTTTTGTTCATTCTTTATCATATTGATGTAGATGGTTGTCTTACTAATAAGTGTCCCGCCTACCTTCTCTCTCTAATGCCCCGTCCCTTTCTCTCTCTAGGGTTCTCCTCGCCACTTTTTCACTTGCATCTTTCTCTCCACCAGCCTCTTTTCTACTCTCTCTAGGGAATCCTTCTATTTCTCTCTAACTTCCTCCCTCATCGCCTCTCTAACTCATTCTCTAACCACACCAAACTCTATACGCATTATGCCATTTGAGCATACGACAATCTCGCGGCAAGTAAATCTTAAGGTCTCATACAACTAGATCTCATGGTGCATATGGAGTCTATAAGTTCCATCATTATATAACTGGGTTGTGTGCTCGTGAGCGCACATGAATGACAAGACCAATGCCCCGCAGAAGGCAAACTTTGACAGGAAACACCGACACGACTTCCAAGCTTTGAGGTTGGAAGAAGGTCCTCCCATCGGATCCATGATATACAAGCACCGCAAAAAGACACTCACATTGCAACATAAGGGGCGACATGCCAAAGCTCATGGGCAATTGTGTCATTGCATATGGGAATTGCAAAATCAAACAACGAAAACCAAGAGCTAGGTTCTCCAAATGCCGCTGAAGGCAAGTGTAGACATTGCAACGACCGCCATGTTGAGCTACCACCAAGATGGCAAAAAACCGCTAGCACACAAAAGCAAGACAAATAGGTTCTAGCTTAGATAGACAAAGAGCCCCAAGCAACCGATCCCCTTAGATCGACCAACATTAAGACCCCATGGGCACAACTTCCTAATGCATATGCCCCTCGAATAGAGGATATTGAGCAATCATTCAAGCAAAGAATATGAGCAATAGCATGGGTGCCATAATGTCATGGTCTAAGGCCTCCTAGAGGAGGCACATAAAGATCTCACAAAGAGGCCGCAGACAAGACCTATTATCACATTTGACTATGAAGAGGTATAGAGACATTGTGTTCGTTCGCTCAGATCTAGAGTACAATCACTTTAAAATTAAAACAAGCAAAAGGGGTCGGAGGAGCATGAAAACATGATATGTGAATGTTGTGGGATGGAGCCATTAAAGATGAATACCACACTTGTCGATTTATAATGTTTGCAACTATTCAAGCACGATATATTGACTTGATCGTGCACTACATTTGCTCTCACAAACGGCCGAGTAATGGCATTATCACCCTTTATCTTGGAGCTTCTAACAAAGGAGATGAAATAAGTCATGCACATCACATTGATATGTACGATGTACAAATATACGTGATCACAACGAGTCCATTAACGCATGTTTCCTCTCAAAACCCTTCAGTATGTGGGTTTTTAATCCTAGGCGTAAATGGGCTTGCTATGCTATCTTCCTTGTATTGGGTTCTATAGACATGTAGTCACCGTGGACGATAAAAAGTTATTTGAATTGATTCAATATTACCCATCAAGAATAACAATGCCGAGATCTTAGCAATAAAAAACAACATGTAAAACATCATGTACAAAGATCATCCATCATAGGATTATGTAAAAGACATTATATTGCACATGTACAAGATTAAGTCATATCTCAAAAGTTGAAGAACCTAATTTTAGATGATAAAACCCATACCATGTATAAAATTTATCTTATCTATTCCAAACATTGAAACATTACCGCGTCAATTGAAAAAACGTAACATTTATCTCAATATATTTGATGAGAGTGTATATTGATTTGTGCAATGAAACCTTTATAGTTGTTAAACACTCAATTTAATTGAATCATTATACAATGATTTTCAAAGTCAAAGATCTATGTAGATTCAAACAAGAAGATTTGGTCTTTCAAAATGGTGGAGGAGGATAAGCAAGACCTAACCAGGTTTTATTATCATTTAGCTATTGCAAAAGTATCTTATAGTTGGTTATATGTATAAATAATTGATAAACACCATTTTCAATTCACCATGGATAGACATTTAAAAGAAACCCCACTTCCACTAAGTAATGAAACGAACAATTCAATATAATATAATTGGGAATGGAATGGAATGGAATGGAATGGAATGGAATAGAATAGAATAGAATAGAATAGAATAGAATAGTTTTTATCGCCTATGGAGGCCGACGACTATGGGACCAATGGAGTGCAACAAACTTATTATCGCCCGTGATTAAGAAACCCTCGCCATAAAGGGTTTTCGGAGGAAAACCCATGGCAATAATAAAATGATGTCAAATTGTACAAATAAATGTTATGAAGTATATATACATGTCCGGGAAGTGTTTGAGGACATAGCTAATCCCCGCATATCTATGATCTCCTCAAGGTATGAGCCCAAAGATCCTTACCGAGCCGCGTTTAATATCACGTGGTGGCGGGTCGCTTGACCAACTCAAGTAGCATGTCCGAATTTAATTATATACTAGATGTAATCAAGGGCGACATTTATCCTCAACGGCTCCTACTTGCCAAAGATTAACAAAGCCTATCCCGCCCCGCTCCCTCAATCCATATGCTCGCCTCAATCCGTGAGACTGCAGCACTTGTGCGAATCAAGGTAATGAATCGGCCTTTCATAGGCAAATGGGGTACGCAAGTAGTGTTACTGACTCATTCCAATGTAAAGTTTTATGTGATGCCTAAGAATGTGCCGCCTTTGACTGCTCAAAGGCACCGGCATCCCAAAGCTTGTCAAGCAAGTGTCACTGTTGCCTCAAGCTATGCCGATCTACTTCTATTTACATTTGTATGCACTACTCCTGCACATTCCATCTTGGCTAGCCACTGAGCTCTCTTTCCTTTCCAATAGGCCTTGAGGCTCTACGTCCCCATTGCCACAGTATAAGTCAGGTTAAGGAGATGCATTGTCCATTTGACCACCTTTTGAAAGTAGATGATGTAGCGATCAATCCACCATCCTTTGAAGAGGCAAGAAACTTGTCTTCTCAAAAAAGTATTTGATATGGGACCTGTGACTTCACCCCTAATACCCTCATTTAAGAAGACCTTTTGCACTTGCTCTAATTCATTCTAGGTAGAGAGGGATACGCAGAGGCACAATTCCTATTTACCCCGCGTAACTTTAGATTCAAGCAGTGGGGAGGGGGGGCAAGGATTTAATTATCCACATCCACAACAAGAAATATAATTCTCGCTTTTAGAGAACAATAAAACGATATGGTCGCATAAGAATTAAGAATGATGGCAAAAAAAAAGAATCTAAACATCACGCCTCTATGACAATGCGAAAAGCAACCAAAGGATGATTGGTTGGTCAAATATCATTCATTTATCTTAATATGTATATAGAAACTCATGGGGTGGTTACAAAATAGCACATTATATATAAATCTTTGATCTTGGCCCTTGAATAAAAAAAAAAAAGTTGGTGAGGTGGCGAGCTTAAGCCCTTGATTTTGATGGGGGCATGCATGAGTCATGCATGGGGCATACACCCCATCCGTGGAACCGCTGATCAAAGGGAAGGCAAAATCCTAGCCCCTTGATTTTTATGGGGAAGGTGCAAGGAAGGTGCCAAAAATGAATTTGGTGTAGCAAATCTTAACCGCTAAATCAAAAAGGTGAGCATAAATCCTAGCCATTAACTTTTTTTAATATTAAATTAGTTTTTTTTTAAAAGGAGGTGAGGTGGCACCCTCATTAATTAAAAAAGTAATGAGGTGTCAAAGCATTTATTAGTGGACATTCTAGGAAGCTTCCTTTTGTTTAATCGCCTTCAAAAGCAACGTGAATCCCATGTGAGGGGCTCCTGGACGAAGGTGGAGCCCATGCCATTGGATTCCTCTCACGAGAGCTTTCTAATGAGTGATGCTTTGACACTATTTTGTCGCAGCTTGAGCTAACATGATCTAACATTAAGAATCTTTTTGGAATGTTCGAAGTTTCAAGGAATCTATGGTAAGTTGAGGGAATCTAGGAGAATCTTTATAGGATCTTAGGGAATCCAGAGGAATATCATGAGAATCTTAGAGAATCTATGGGAATCTCAAGAGAACATCTTTGAGAAATGTAAGGGAATCTAAGGGAATCTTGATAAAAAATCTCTAAGAACCTAGAGGAAACTTGATGGAATCTTGGGAAATCTAGGGAATCTTCATAGAATCTATGGGAACTAGAGGAATCTCAAGAGAATCTATAGGAATCTCAAGCCTTCTTTGGGAATCTAGGGAATCTTGATAAAATCTTTAAGAACCTAGAAAAATCTTAATGGAATCTTAGAGAATCTAGAAGAATCTATGAAAATCTTGATAGAATCTTTTAGAGAATCTAGTGGAATCTTGAGGTATTCTTTGGAATCTAGGGGAATCTTTAGAGAATCTTTTAGGAGTCTCAAATGAATCTTTTTAAATCTAGAAGAATCTAAAGGAATCTTCATAAAATCTTTAAGAATCAGGGAATCTTAATGGAATCCTCGTGAGAATCTTTGATAGAATCTTGGAGAATCTAGAGGAATCTTTGGGGTGTTTTTTTGAATTTGTAGGGGAATCTTTAGAGAATCTTTGGGAATCTTAATAAAATCTAGGGAATCTCCATAGAATCTTAAGAATCTAGGGGAATCTTCCTAAAAAGTTTAGAGAATCTAAGGAATCTTGATGGAATTTTAGAGAATCTAAGAGAATCTTCATAGGATCTTCGTGCTTTATGTAGTCCCTCATATTACAAACACTTGTATATTTATAGATATTTTGTGCACTAGCAAAGTGTATGTGCTCTGGAGAAATAATATTACAAGAAGAATGTCATTGTAGAGAAAGTATTTCCCAAGAATAATTTTATATTTCCCATCAACACGAGTTCCAACGGTACAAAAGACTATGACATAGATGACCACAAGTTTCACCTCAATTTAGTATTCAAATTCAATAGACTTGTTTAGAAACTTAGAGTAATATATTTGGTACATTTGCCATTACTAACGTAATTTTACCAGCTAAGATGTATGTGGTGAAGCCTCGGATTGTTTTTGTCACAATAGGTAGCTCCCGTTATGTGACCATTTAAACAATGAAACTCTCTACTAAGACACCTTTAAAGGAGCATTGCTTCATCCAATGAAACATTTCACCGACGGGCCGCCCGTTGACCGGTAGAGGAGTGATCTGACCGCCGCCATAGGCCACCTTATGACCGCCCCGAGGAGGGAGGGAGAGAGGATTTTATGTCATGCCACTTGACAAACATCCCTTAGAACATATGCCACACACACCACTCTAACATTGCTTAGTTGTATAATTGTTGGGTCCTGGGCCCCAACCACCTTATATTGAATAATTTACCCAGCCTCAAACTCAAGAGATATATTTGTTCTAGGACTAGTGTGTGTTACCACTTGAGACCAAACGTATCCTCAATTAATGCTTATGCCAGAAGCTTTCCACATTGACTCTGGGGTTGAGTACTTCACTAAGAAGGTTAAGAACACTTAGTCTGAATATGATGAGGTGGAATGCACATCATCGGATTGAGCTTCATGGTAATTTGGAGACTAAAATGTTAGATTATTCTTTTGAGAGCGATAAAAGTCAAAGATAGAAATAGGGGACATCTTGAGCAATACGTAACTGAACGAAGTACATCAA